>CABFVX010002205.1:4058-33935 GCA_902151425.1 Timema shepardi | reverse complement strand
GGGGGGGGGTGGTTCCTAAATGGTTTTCCACTCTCCCTCCACGCAAGTGCGGGTTCACTTCCTCTAATTCAACCTTCCAAATTCCTAATCCATTAGCGTAATTAGTACTTAAAGCGTATAACCCGAACGGGTAGTAAGACGCGCTGCTAAATAATAAAATAAAAAATATAATTATATTTGTACGTTTGATATACAGAGTATTAATGGCTTAATATAAGGAGAGTAGCTTAGAGGAAATGCACCCACATTATCACAAAAAAAGAGTATTAAGCAACGACCACGGTATATTGCATGGCATTCGCAATGGGGGCCACATGGTATAAGGCGTTGAGTTTACAATATACTGGACTACATGTGAAAGGGACGTCAAGGTTCGAATCTCAATTGGGTGCACTGAGGGTGATTTCATAAATGTGATTTATCATTGTGGTGCTACTATACTCCTCCCACTCCAATGTTAAGTTACCATCCCAATCCCTAATTCTTAGATTAAGTTGTTAATAACGTTGGGCTGTAAATACTAGCTACAAAAATGAATCACACATAAGAAACCACCCCTTAATACTCCTGGTTGGAACTCAACCCCCGACCTTTGCATTAACGGTCACCTTTTGCAATACAAGTCTAACGCCTGAGACCACACTGCTAATGGTGTGGGTAGTATTTTCTTTAGAGGGAGATTTAATTACGAAATTTATTTGTCATTGAATGTAAGCCCCACGTGATGAGCCCCTAATACGTTTGTGTACGTTAACTACGTTAATGGTTTAAGGGTTTAGAGAAGCTACATTAATAGGAAGAGTACCTGCATTTTTATGGAGAGAGGGCAGGGAACCATTCAGGAAAAACCACCTTCACCATGATCGAACCACGATCTCCCCGTCAACAGCAGTCTAGTATTATGGGATAGTAGCACCTTAGACCATGCGGCCACCACAGCGTGTTGGTGATAGTTAAATATTAACTTATCGAGGATAGTCTATAACTGGAACTCGTGCTAGTTAATATTTAGCTTATCGTGGATGGTCTATAGCAGGAACTCGTGCTAGTTTATTGGTAGGGAAGAGCCTGTCGCTTTAATAAATTCAACACGTCCTTTTAAATACAAAAGTTTCAACACATGACACACAGATTTAACTAACCTAGGACAACACACTTCCGAATCAAGGGTGGCTCGTGGCTCATAAGTTTATGGAAGGGGGTGAGCTTAGATTTATTAGGACAAAGCTAAAATTTTTAAAGGGTAGATATAATTTAAATTAATTAAACCTAAGGCATTTTAAAAGCTCAACCCAAACTGGCGCAAAGTATTTTAATACTTACCATCACCGAAATTCTTGTTTTAACTTATGAATTAACCCATTACTCCATGTCCTAACACCTAACCTACAGTTTAACGTGGGATCCGAACCACGGTGGAGGCCTGGCATTTCACACATTCAAAAGTTGTAATTAATGCACTTCTTGTCGTAGGTGAAGGAAGGGTTTTGGCAATCAGATTAATCTGTACCATGACCAAGGATTGACCTCCGAACCCCCAACACACAGGTCTGACACCTTACCCCTAGACCACCAGGTCACCTCATTAAAGTACATATCTTGTAACCTTTCTACTTGTAGATTTTTTAGCACCGCTTCTTACTACCCGTTCGGATTATACACACTTGTACTAATTACGCTAATGATTTTATGAATTAGGAAGGTTATATTTAGAGTAAGTGTGCCAGCATTTACATGGAGAGAGAATGTAAAAATATTTAGGGAGAAATCACCCGCAGTACACCTGGCAGGAATCGAATACCTATATTCCAGTTTTAAACAATCTAGTCGAGGCCTATCCAACGGGTGGCCCGTGACGCATTAGAAAAGTTAAAATAAAATAACGTCATCCAGGAGTTTCTTAAACATGATCGGATTTAAATTGTATTACATGGTTTATTTTCTGTACTGTACTTTATATCAATTATTATAATACTTTTAATGTAACTTAATAATTAGTTATTAGTCTATTGGCCTATCATGTAACATCCGTTTGTTTAATTTATTCGAAAATTGAAAATAGGGATATTGAAAAGAGTGACGAAATTTGGCAACAGCCTTACTTGAAGAGTATCTGCGTAAACAAATGGAAAACACGTCTACCGTCCGTCACTTGTCTCTGGTACATTTTTCTTAGCACCGTGTCTTACTACCCGCTTGGTTTATACGTTTGCTGCATTGTTCGCTGTGAGCTGAGCAAGCTTAGTATGTAGTTATACTTTGTGAGTGTATCATGTTAGTAACTATAGAGTCTTTGATAATTTTGTGAACTATAACAAGATGAATAAGTATAATAATACAGTAAAAAGGACGCAAAATCGAGGACGAGAATTATATGTTTCAAACACGTTGGGAAAATGATTTTTTTTACAAAAAATGGCGGAAAAGTACAGTTCATGATTGCAAACATTGTCGGTGTCAAAGGCCGAATTCGCACGTGTGCGACCCGCGAACACTCTAGGAATATAATATGAGGCCATTAGCTAACTTCAAGTTGGACAGCCCTGATCTAGTCTATTTATAGAGTAATGCCTTAGACCATGCAGCCACCGAAGTGGGTTACTTGTTAGTTACTAGTCTCATCCTACTAAAATTGTGCCATACCTTTACTTTAAATTTACCTGGGTCACCTGTCATGCTAGAAGTATGAAGATTCTAGTGTTTTGTTTTTTTATCGCCTGGTGGGCCGACTATTGTAAGATAGTTCTAGTTTCGCTTACTCCGTGGTGGTTCGGTACACGTTCCATCTGTCTCCACGGATGAACGAGAAACCTGACAGTCCGGTCGAACCAGTTTCCTTGAACTTCCCCTTGATCTTGAGCCGTATCGTCCGGTGAATCTCCTAGGTCAACGTATTATTTATGCCCTACTGGCCTGGTCGTCCTCACTTTTCCCGGCTACTATTATTCATTACTTTCACAAATACCACCACCGAAAATAGATTATACTGACCATTTTTTAAAGTATAGTTACTTAGTATCAGTGTTGACTATATATACAGTCCTTCCCGCCCAGTGAGCACGCCTACGAAGGCGTCGGTTTCGTCTTGTTCGTTTGGACGGACAGTGACGAAGAGGTCTGGGTTTTAATCCCATCAGGGTGTGGTGAGGTGGTTTTCTCTAAATAGTATCCCCATTTTGTCTTCAGGCAAATGGAGATGTATTTCCTCAAAATTTAACTATCTACTTTTGTTTAAATTTGTGGAATGCCCGGAGGACGTGAAACACGATTGAAAAAAAACCCAGAATGTATCAATTTACTCTAATACGCTTAAATCTCAATTTCTGGCTTTGGTAGCGAGTGTAAAATAGTATGTGCACTCTATAGAATTAAACCAGTCTTATAATCGTGTACTGATAATACTTTTAAATTTATAAAGTGCACTTTAAATCTACTTATAAATCACATAATAACTTAACCTGTGCACCCTCTAGAACCCTTCCACCATGATTTCCCTCCCCCCTATCTAAATAAAGAAATTGGGTATATTTCGCAGTTAGCTGAGAGTATTTTAAAACATTATTCTTGATTCAAACCCTTACTAAAAATTTATTTCAACGTTTGAACCAGAATCCTTCAGTGTAGGGACATATCAGCACCTGTTTACCTCCTCTCACCCACAAGTAAATCTCACGGGGGGTGGGTGTGTTCAAAACCCACATCAGTTTATTGGCAAAGAAAAAGTTTCCCTCAAGATGTATATCGACGATCGTAATGAGTATGTTGTATGTTTGACGTGCGTGTTGGGTAGCGCTGGAGGCCCTCGATGACCGCACACCGTGGACAGGGTGGACTACTTGTAGCTTCCCCCTCCCCCCTTTACTCGCTAAGCCACCCACCTCCCCTCTCACAGCATCTCAACACTCCCCTGTAACCCACTATCAACCAGCTCAGTTTCCACTTCAGCACGTCTTCTTCCGTACATCCTTACCGTCCTCAAGTTCCGGGGCCGGTGGTAACGCCGCCATTTCCACAGTGGACCATTATTGTGAGTACCGTGCTCTGTGCAGAGTTTGTACGTTCATCACAAGGTTTATTGACGACGACGTGTCATACCCAACGTACCATTTTCCATATTTCTTAACATAGTTTATTATCTATATACATAGGATGACCATTCGTTTCAGATTTTCCGAGAATGAACCGGTTTTTGTTACAGTATCTTATATCAATAAAATGTACCGTAAAACTTCTTATTTTCAAGATTCAATTTTGTTCATTCTTGTGAATATTAAAAAAAACTGAATTTTTAATTTTGAAAAATATATATATATATATATATTCAGTCGATAAATATAATTAAATATGTATATTATATTTAATTAATCTTATATTTTTGAATTCCTAATCATAGTTAAATTATATTAACTGTATTTGATACTTCGTATCTTGTCAAACATTTTCTGTGATTATTTTTGGTTATAAATTAAACCTATCGTAACTAAAACATGTTAAAATTATACGTTTACTGATTCTTTGTTTCTGTTCCGAATTTTCGTGATTAGGAAATGGCCAACCTATCTGCGAAGAGATTCCTTTCGACCAAATGCGTAGAAATCTAATTAATTATTAAATGCAAGGTGGGGGCATCTTATTGTCCAGAATTGGTGGCTTACAAGATAATACTTTTTCTTATAAAATGTTTGAATACTGTGTATGGAGTAAGAAGTAAAATAGATAGAAAATATATTTTAAAAAAATTAAGTAGATAGTTTTAGTTGCAAGAATAACTGTTTAATAAACCTTTTTTCTTAACAAAAATACTTAAGTTTTCAATTTGTATCTACTATACTAGACATTTCGGACGTATACAAAAACAGATTATTAGGTATACTTTTTGTATGAGTGTTAGCGGGGGAGTGTTGAACCTTTTTAAAATAACACCCTCTCTCAGTACGACTCTGGTATTGTTACAAAGTTGTATTACTTATTATATGTTCCAATTTAAAAGATGTCGGAAGGGAGAGGTGGCAAGAATTGTACAATTATATGATAGGATCGTTTATAGATTAAATAAGTGTCTTGGATTTTTGGCTCGACTACACATGATATAAAAATCTGCCATTTTTTATATCCACGTCTTACAACTACCACCACTACAATTACCACTTTTACCACCACCACCACCACCACCACCACCACCACCACTACCATCACCACAACTACCACCACAACTTCAACTACTACCACTCACAACTACAACTACCAACACCACTACCACTACTACAACGATCACCACCACTACCACTACTACAACTATCACCACTATCACCACCACTACCATCACCACTACCACCAACACCACTACCACCACCATTATAACCACCACCACTACCATCACCACAACTACCACCACCACTACAACTACCACCACTACTTTCACCACCATTATAAACACCACAACTACAACTAACACCATCACAGACCTGGCGGTCTAGGGGTAAGGTGTCAGACTTCTGTGCTGGCGGCCGGGGTTCAATCCTCGGTCTTGGCACAGATTTATCTGATTACCAAACCCTTCCTTCACCTCTGACAAGACATCTTGTGAATGTGGGGAATGCCAGGTCTCCACCGTGGTTCGGATTCCACGTTAAACTGTAGGTCCTTCATTTCATCTCACAATCACCCTACCATTGCACATTAGCGTAAGTGCGTATAACCCGAACGGGTAGTAAGACGCGGGGCTAATAATAATAATAATAAATAATAATAATAATACAACTACCACTATCACTACCACTACCATCACTACAACTACTACTACCATCACTACTACAATTACTACCCATTGAGGTTATACGCATACATTATAATATCTCTAATGGGGTAGGGATGAGGAAGGAAGTATTTTATAGGTAATATACCCGCATTTGCACGGAAGGGTTTGGAAACTATTCCGGAAAAACCATCCTTAGTTGACCCAGCAAGAATTCAAACCCTCATATTACCGACACGAGAGTGACGCCTTCGGCCATTCAGCCGCTGAAGTGGGTTATTATATTTAAAAATGGTTTTTCTCTTTATCTCCCCGGCAAAGCTGGTACACTTAATCTAAATTCCACCTTCCTCATTTCCACCAGCTTAGTGGGAATATGCAAATGACCCCGACAAGTATTTAGACCCGAAGTAGATATAAAAAAAATAGCTATAATAATCAAGTAGAAGTTCCTAAACGCTAGAAACCAAGTGTGTTTTATAACATTACGGGGTGGGGCTGTCCAGCAGTAGGAGAACAAACAGGAGAGTTGGAAAATACAAATGACACTACCCTTTATGTTATCCCCTCTCCCCTTATTAAATTACACCAATCAATTCACAAAAATCCATTCTACGTTCCTATACTAGTTACCTTTCTTTTCCTCGGGCATTAAGGTCTTAATGATCAACCAAAACATGTGGGACTTTTGGTAATTTCAGAGTAGAAAATTTCAACTTTTAAATTATTTCTACGTGTCTATATTCAGGGTTATAGTAAATAGCTTTGTGTCAATTCCAGCAAACACCAAATTCGTGTACTGCTAAAGGTTCGGTAAATATTTAACCTAAGTGCAGCATCTGAGAAAGTCCACCTATGAGTCCATCTCCTGATCGATTAACCGGGAATTTAAAAATAAGATTATGTTCAATCCAGAAAACGTATCAAATTGCTGTTTTATGCGTTCTTTACTTGATAACAGCGGCATCAAGATTAGTGATTTTTTTAATCTTAAATTAATTATCTTTGTTTTTTATTTCAATCTTTAAAATATGGTAAAATGGTTTCACTGGTCTCATTTCAACTTTTTTTTTATGGTAGACTAAATAAAACCGCTTCACGATGCGACGGCTGGTTTGAGCTGTATTACCGTGGGATGAGACGGTCTCCTTTCAACCGTGGGTGGTCATGATAGTTTAGACATTGAGATGCAGTCTTTGGTCACCCAGATATAGAGAGACTGGTTCGAATCCTGGGTGGGCTTGAATTCAGTAGAATATCTAACGGCACGTGATCGTATCCGTCAAGTGTCAAGCTTCATACCAACGAAAATATTGGGTTTTATTTAAATGGAAGATTACAAACGTTAAAGATCACAAATTAGTATTTAAGATTACCCGCTTTGGTGGCCGCATGATCTAACGTGCTATTTTCGTGATAGAGTAGGCTGCCGATAACGAGGAGATCGAAGTTCGAATCTCGGTTTGGTGTAGTGAGTTTTTCCAAAATGGTTTTCCACTCTCCTTCCATGCGAGTGTAGGTACACATTCTTTAAATCTAACCTTTCTAATCACTAAAACCATTAGCATAGGCCTACTATATTATTATACTACTATGAAGTCACACGGCTGACTCACTCACAAACATTAATGTTTACCCACTTCCAGATGAGCCAGAAGCTTGAAATTTGGCAAATTTATAGCTTCTAGACTATAACCGACGGGAAACTCCAAAAAGTCAAAGAATTTAATTTTTAACCCCCGAAAAAATTAAAAATGATGGAACAAATTTAAAGTCGGTGCGGACCTTTCTTTGGAGGTCTCTTGTGGCTAAACGGTAAGACCTATCAAAAAACGGCCCTGTAATTACATTAGTTTACATCCTCATGGAAAGAAAACTCACTGGGGGTCTGGGGGTGTAGCCCCAACGAGCAAAGCTAGTTAGTATGTATATATATATATATATACATATATACAATATATAGGATCAATTTATTCCCCACTTTGGTTACTAAAGAATAAATACTATAAATAATCTAAGTTGAGTTGGGGTGACTGCACGATTGTGTAAGACACGTCCGATCTATATGATAGTATGATCTATAGCAGTGGTCACCAAATGTTGAACCATGGTCCACATACGGACCACAGGGGCATTTTAAGGACCTTGACGAAATAGCTATAGACAAAAGAGATTATGTTAGTTCGGTGGTGGGCGGGTAGTAGACATGGAAGGCCAGCAGTTATAAATAAGTAAAATAGCTAGAAGGAAAGAAAATAACTTTTTTGAATTAGTATATAGGGCTTGAAATTGAGTCACTGTTAAAGTGTTGCTGGACCACGGAAGTATGTCAAGTTTTTAAAACAGACCTCCATCAAAAATAATTGAGGATCCCTGATCTAGAGTGTTTACCACACGTTCATTCTGTATGCTGGTGTTATCATGAGTGTTTTGTCAATGGCTGCCGCGAGGGCTTCTTGCAACCCTCACCGCGTCCCCTTGGAAAATTTCCCTTCTTGGAAAGAGATCGGCCAAGGTCGCTTTCACTGTCACGTAAAAAAGGGCAACTCAGTTGCTCAATTTGTCCTGTTCCTCAATGCTAGTTTTAAGGATCGTAAATTATAAAAAACCTACTGTGTTGTAGCCTTATTTTAGAAAGAGGGACCAAGTGACGTGCCATCACGTCCTCCACTAAAATTCATAAATACTGCTAAAGTTAACATGAAATATATAGTAAGTTATAATTCAACTGAAGTGCGAGGGTTTTGGAGCTCACTAAAATTGCCATCATGATAGCTGCCCACCAAATAAATATAAAATAACTCTTTATCATGTTCTGTGTGTCTGCTCATAGAGAAGTTGGAGGAATAAATTAAGATTTTGAGGAGCCTTAGTTGTATGTAAGATGCTGCTTTGGTTAATTTGTTTGTGTGTGAATGCTCATTAGATTATTAACTTGCTACTTAACATTAAAGCGTCACACTTCTTACTGGTCACTAGGGCTGTCCCAAGCAAATAGCCAACTAACAATCTAAGGACATGGGATTAAGGAGAATTTTAAGGAAACGTACACACTTTTTTTTTCAGAAGGGAAAACATAAACTCTTATTTCAAAAATAGTGCATCCAATCGTGATTTAAATCCGACTTTACGAATCGGAAACAGATGTACCTAACTACTACACCAACTCTACCTGTGACACTATATACTATATTTTTTCTTGATGGTAGGGCTAGGCACTTAGTAGGCTTTTAGCCGCGTGGGCCTAGATTAATCACTTTTAAATAATGATTTAAATTTTATATGGGCTTGTATTTGTAAAGTGCATTTTAAATAAACTTAATAAATCAAACCTGCTTCTTGTTACAGTTGTGTACTGGAGGATCCGTTACCGACCTCGTTCAAGGTCTCAAGAGAAGACAAGAAAGATTGTCAGAAGACCAGATAGCCTACATCCTTCGGGAGACCGTAGAGGTAAGCATTAATTTGTAAAGAGGAAAGAGGTTTTTGAAAGACCAGATAGCCTACATCCTTCGGAAGACCGTAGAGGTAAGCATTAATTGTAAAGAGGAAAGAGGTTTTTGAAAGACCAAATAACCTAAATCCTTCGGGAGACCCTATAGGTAAGCAGTAGATTAAAAGAAGGAAAAGCTTATTGGAAGAGCAAATGGCCTATATGAATACTTTTGGATATTGTAGGGATAAGATACTTTTGGCAGAGGCTGAATTTCCAAAAGCAATCAGTGTTGTATTTGTTTGCAGTCCAGCGACGTCTTTAATTTGGTGATTTATTTAAGGTTAGGGCCTATTGTGCTTCTTAAAATATGTACGGTACACATAAAGATATTGTGATGATAGTCAAATTTTACCATGATGCACACCATAAACAATGAAAGTTATATAAAACTTATTATATCTTATATTATTATTATTATTATTATTATTAGCATCACGTCTTACTAACCGTCCGGGTTATACGCACTTACGATCATGTGTGATGGTAGGGTGATTGTGAGATGAAATGGAGGACCTACAGTTTAACGTGGAATCCGAACCATGGGGGAGGCCTGGCACTCCACACATTCATAAGTGTTGATTAATACACGTCTTGCCAGAGGTGAAGGAAGGGTTTGGTAATCAGATAAATCTGTGTCGGGACCGAGGATTGAACCCCAAACTCCCAACATATAAGTCTGACACCTTACCCCTAGACCGCCAGATCACCCTATATTTTATAAAACATGTTTAATTTAAAATTATTTGTTCAGTACAGCTGCTGAACTAGTTTTGCAATCCTTACTCAAACTAGCTGAAGGTTTTTAAAAATAACTTATAAGCTGGAGTCGGTGACTTGGCGGTCTAGGGGTAAGGTGTCAGACTTCTATGCTGGCGGCTGGGGTTCAATCCTCGGTCTCGGCAAAGATATATCTGATTACCAAACCCTTCCTTCACCTCTGACAAGACACCTTGTGAATGTGAGGAATGTCAGGCCTCCACCGTGGTTCGGATTCCACGTTAAACTGTAGGTCCTCCATTTCATCTCACAATCAGCCTACCATTGCACATTAGCGTAAGTGCGTATAACCCGAACGGGTAGTAAGACGAGGTGCTAATAATAATATTAATATAAGCTGGTCGAGAGTATACTGCTTGAAACAGGCCCGCCACGAGTAGGGAACTATTGAAACCATGGTACCGGGCATGGGCCCAAGATTCAAATTCACAAGCATAGAAAAAATGTAGAAAAGGGGGAAAATTACAAAATGAAATATTAAAGAGAAGCAATAAAATACATTTCCACATTAAAGAACAGTTCACCAGATGGTATTTCCTCAAGAGGAACTTACTGGTATTTTTCACATTTATATCATTTGTTCGGCCGTCTTTTCCTTCATTTCAAAGTGTTTAGAAATTTCATGGAGTCGATTATTTTTATACTGAAACTAAATTTGGCACACAATCTGTGTCGGGAAGTAAATAAAGTTCAATTTAAAAACTTCATAATGTGCATAGCATTTCATTGTGGCCCACCAAAACAAAGTCAAATATTCCTGAATCCCAATAAGCCTACGAAGCTGACATTATAAGGCAGGCAGCCCTTTTCCAGAAGGGTGAAAGAATATTGGGGGCTAAAAAAATGCATGGGGGTGCGGGGGGAAATTTTGTTTAAGTCGAAAAAATCTCAAAGGCCAGAAGACCTAGGAAGCTTAAATTTTGCGGGCAGGTAGCCCCTAACCAAACAGGGTGCAGAAATACTTGGTGACTAAGAAGAGTTCGCATGAGATACCCTAAAACGAAAAAGTATATAAGCAAAATGATGTATATAATGAAATATTAAATGGAGGAACAATTTATCCAAAACTCCAAATATCTTATCTACTATAGAGTCTCTGGCTGGAGGGCACCTTCCAAATTGTGAGGGTCACTAAAAATGATTCCCATTCTCAATTGTTGTCCAACAAATGCCGATGGGAGACATTACACTACGAGAAATGAGACCGTTAATTTTTAAACAGGTCTTTTAAGCTAGTATTAAAATAATAGTTACGTATGCTTTTCACTTCGTTTATCAGTTGGGATCTAGCCGATAATCCTAAAATAGGGACACTCCGTTTACCCTGAAAAATAGCAGTCTTTTACTTCCAAAAGGGAAGCCAAAGAGAGTTTGTTAACACCATGTCAAGTTATACGCCTGTTTATTAATTACATCAATATGTTAGGGATTAGGAAGGTTGCATTTAGAGGAAGTGTGTCTGGATTTGCATGGAAGGGAAAAACACCCTCAGCATACCCGACTGGGATTTGAAGCCCAATCTTCCCACCTTCGAGTGCAGATTAAATCATGTTCCGACACGACGGGTCACAGTATAATTTTAACTTTTTTTTAGAACACGTCTTACTACCCGTTCTGGTTATACGATTATGTACTAATTACGCTAATAGTTTTAGTGTTTAGGAAGGCTATATTTACAGGAAGTTTACCTGCATTTGCGTGGGAGGAGAGTGGAAAACCATTTTGAAAAAAACACCCTTAATATACCCAAACAAGATTTGAATCTAGACCTCCCCTCCATCGGCAGTCTAGTCTACTGTGAGAGTAGTGCGTTAGACCATGCAGCCACCGAAGTGGGTGATGATTTTAACTATACATTAAAATGACAGGTTGTCGCATTTTGAAAGGCACGTGCCGTCATACTATTCTACTGGGGGCCTCCCGATAACTACTTAACTACACATCTCGCTTGTACGAGTAGGTCCTTTGGACGTCTCTGTGACTCTCCTGGGTCGATCACATAGTCCCCATGCCCTTATATAAGAAGATTGGAAGATCGTGGAAGCCTGTCTGAAAAAGCTTCTGAAAATGTATCTTGAAGATCGACATATCCAGTTATCATCGGAGATGTACCAGGATACGTTCACAATGATCCTCGGACACCAGTTCTGGAATACCTGGCCCGATTACACTAGGGTCCGGCTTATAAGATATGGTACGTTATTACCGGTCAGAATAAACGGAGTGTACAATCTCCCTCTCCCCCCCCCCCTTTCCAATCTGCCTCCACCTCTCCAACCATTTCATTGTGACCAAGGTAATGAAGAAAATACACTTTCAAGTACAAAGGGTAGTATAATCGCATCTTGCTACCTGTTCAGGTTATGAGGATTTATGATAATTAATACAACGTGGTAGGAATGAGGAAGGAAGCATTTTAGATGTAATCTACCCGCATTTGCGTGGAAGGAGAGTGGGATTTTTATTTTAGGAAAAACCAACTTTAGTATACCCAACTGAGATTTGAACCCCGACCTCACCGTCATCAACAGGTCAGTCTAACATGACAGTGACGCCTTAGACCAGTGATTTTCAATAGGCGTTCCGCAAAGGAGTCTGGTTCAGGTAAATAATTATATAGACATTTATAAACCAACAGCAATGTTTTACACAATACGTCTGACAACTCTGTGTTAAGCGTGACGGAAGAAGGGAGGGCGTAGTTGATTACAAATTAAGTTTTCACACCCTCCCATCCAGTCCATGAAAAAATCTAATTGTGGCCCTTGGCGAGAAGTAATTATTGAGAACCAAAGCCTTTGAGCATTCAGCCATTGAAACGGGTTTCCTCAACTTTTTTTAGTTTAATTCAAGCCCCATTCTTGGTCAATCGATATCAAATAAGCGCGATTCAGAGTAAACCTCAACCAAATTAGTTATTTTAAAATCGCTAGATTTAGGAACGTTCATAAATATTGATTATATTGATGTTTATTTTGTTTTGCTAGTGTAAAGATGTTCTTTATGTTATAAAATAACAAGACAAGTAATAAATAAAGCGTACAAACTTATAAACATGCATTAAGAAGCTGACCATCCATTCTCTTTCTATGTACAGTAGCCCCATGGCTTCTTTGGTGCTGACTGGCAGCTCACAGCTTTGAAAAGTTACCAGATCAAATTATGTGTCCCTACACCGAACCATATGATCTGCAAAAACATGTGTTAAGCAACTGTCACTTCTGACGGTCCAAATTTAGGTATATACCTAAATGTTGACTGTCAGAAGTCAGCTGTGAGCTGTCAGTCAGCACCAAAGAAGCCATGGGGCTACTGTAGTCTTCGTGTTAGCACGCTTCCCTGGTCCTCACTCAGTGAGGCTCACAATTACCTGTAGTGCAGTTACCACGTCATAAAGAAACACCTGAAAGGGTAACTAGCAAGCACAGCTACCCTCACCATTTAGGTTATACTGAAAAGCCCCATTTATCAACCAATATATGCAGCACAGCGCCCCTTATCAATTAAAATATGCAGCACAGATTCACTTATCAGTCAAAATATGTAACAGTCTCACTCATTAGTCAAAATATGCAATATAGCTTCACTTATTTGTCAAACTATGCAGCACAGCCTCACTTATTAGTCAAACTATGTAGTATAGCTTCACTTATTTGTCAAAATATGCAGCACAACCTCACTTATTAGTCAAACTATGCAGCACAACCTCACTTATTAGTCAAACTATGCAGCACAACCTCACTTATTAGTCAAACTATGCATTACAGCTTCACTTATTAGTCAAACTATGCAGCACAACCCTACTTATTAGGCATAATATGCAGCACAACCCCACTTATTACTCAAAATTTGTAGCACGACCCTACCTTTTAGTCAAAATACGCTGCATAACTTCATTTGCTTTATTGATCAAATCTTCTCTAGTAGTTATTTTAGTTCGTGCTAGGGGCCACGCAGTATAGACTTCAGACTAGCATTTCACTCAGTTGGCATTTACGGGGAGGTCTGGGTTCAAATCCCGGATAGGTGAACTTTATGATGATATTACACATGTTATTTTCCCACCTTGTTTCCACACTAATGCCGGTGCATTCTTTTAAACAACCTTCACTATCGCTAACTTTGATGTTAAGCTATAAATAACCCATCTGCCAATAAAAAGAGGCTCCTTCTTCCTTTCTATTCGTGCATTGAAATCTTGAGATAGATACCCTGCAATAGACATTCAAATATTTACCAATACTAGCTCCTTCAGCCACAGCACACTTCTAGTTGTCCAGCCAATGGGTCAAATGGTTGTAGTTATCTAGTTTAGGCCTTGGGAGCCGTAGCTGACCGGGCGAAGATAGGTTCTGCATTAACTTGACCACTTGGCATTTTGTTTGTCTGCCTTCTAGAGATTTGTTCCACGATAACTGTCAAATGCTTGAACAAATGTTAGTCAAATTTAGCAGGGGCATTCTTTCAAAATAGGGCAATTAATTTGTTTGCAGATTTTTTAAATTTGGCTATCCATTTCAAGATGGCATCCATTCAAAAATGTGTCTGTTTGTTTGTTCCACGATAACGGCCAAAGCCTTGACCAATTTTAACGGGATTTGGCGAGGACATTCTTCGAACTAAGGTCAAATCTATATGTACATAGATTTTTCAATCTGGCTATCACATTCAATATGGCGGATGTTCCAAAGGTTTTTTGTTTAACAACTTATCTCAAGTTATTTTTATTTATAATTCTAAGCACTCAATTGAATAGCTAGGGCGTTTTTTTTGTTGGCATATATTGAAATACTACTGTTTTACCTCGTGAACCAATGATTTGTTTTACATCCAATCCTTTTTCCAGCCAGTGGCAGTTTTTTTTATTCAATCTATAGGCCTATATTTTCACTACCAGTTGGCTAGGCCTGTCCTAGCCTCATTTACCTTATAATCCCCGGCCGTTAAGGCGATTGGCCCTTTTCATTTGGCGGGGAAATGTAGAGCCATGGGAACAAACTATTATCTTCAAGAATTTTTAATATCTTGAAATTTTCTTTTTGGAAACGGTTTGTTCAAGAATAAACGCATGTTGATTAGGTTATACTTTTTATATATGCACCTCTTCTATAATTTTAACAGTGATTAATTATTAATAATTTTGACATTTTTCAATAGAATGCTGCCGGCTGCATAACAAACAATAATAAAATGTAACACCTAATAAACATTGCTACATTATCTTAGGATAGGTGTTGAAAATATTACTATAAAAATTTCACTCGTTCTCGAGAACACTGATATTTACAAACGTGTGATTTTTCAGCAAGACCTGTCTGATAGCTAGTACCATCTATTGTTTCCGTGACCCATCTATTGTTGTTGGCGCGGAAAGATACTTTGGTCAGTTGCAAAGCCACGGCACGCCTTTCACCCTCCCATCCACCGTACCACAAAATAGTTTTTAACCTTCCATTCGACAGGACCAGGGGCCTTAATTCATAACTGTGAAAGGGTAAACCCACATACCACCAATGATACATTTTTCACCCATGCCAGGAATTGAACCCGGGCCCCTAGTTCAGCAGACCGACACGCTACCGGCTGAGCTAAGTTGTTGGACTCACGGGATCTACTGATATTATCTCCTAATATTTCCGTACTTATAATATTTCATCCCCCAAGCTTCATATTTCATAGAGGCATATAAGTCTTACCTAATTGTATAGCTATACTTTCTTAGATAGTAATATAATGTACTATTGATATAGTATTAATTTGTTCTCTGTCTAACTTGATCACTTAGGAACAATATCAACTTCAATTAATACAAGGAGAAATTATAGAGGGTATTTCAAATATTTGAAATCCACAGATAATTCTTAAGAATGTAACAATAAGAACATTGAAGTGATACCGTTTAATTAGCTGATAATTGCCCCGTGATCGAGCACTTTTTAAAGCGGTACGATATTTTGATGAGATAATTGGTATTTATAGCCCCGTGATCGAGCGCCAATTGAAGAGTTTCGTTACGGGTCCCACGTTTGGACGCCAATTGAAGAGTTCTAGAATTATGCGATTAAAGTTATTTAATCGTCCCACGGTTAGGCGCCATTTGAAGAGTTACAGAATAATGCCTCTACGTTTGGGACACCATTTATAAAGTTTATGAAATGTTTATATTGTGAATGCCCTCACGTTGGAGCTATTTGTTACGTGTATAATTTTCACTGATATAAATCACTTTATTTAGTATTGAATAATAACACAATTGTAAAGTTTGATACTATTTATTTATTCAATAATCACTATTTGTAATGGTCGGAAAACTGATCATGTCATTTAGCGTTACAATTTAGAGAGGCGGCTGATAACACGATCTTAGGAATCGCGGACAGGAGTTGCAGTCCGAGTACATCAAGGACTGGACTCCTAGTCATAGATAAAGGATATATATGTGTATATATATATATATATATATATATATATATATATATGCTCCTAGTGCCGTTCCGTTGCACCATCTTTCGTATATATCTATTGCTCATGGAAGCTTCCAGAAGTTTCTCTATAGAAAACAAAATAAAATATTTTTTAAAAAACATGTGGATGGAGGTAGAATGTTCGAGAACATGAAGCTGGCTCAAATTACCGTTTAGAAATGCATATCGTTCATTCGAGAAGAGGAAGTTATTTTTTAAAGACTTTTAAATTGTCATTTTGACTTTACTGGTCCTACGTCATGCAGTCTGACGTCATTTACCAGTGACTCTGGTGCCTTCTTAGAAGCAGAAGTGCTTTAAGCGCCACGTAATAGATTGTATTATTTAAATAAAATAAAATACGTTTGTAAAATTAGGACGAGGTTATCGTCAATGCTTTCAAATATTCTTTCGGGTCAAATCAAGTACATTACAACATAAAGGCTGTTCACAAATTACTAATTTAATCCTCAATGCAGCATTTTAAAATTTATTATGTATACATTTGTCTTTTGTTTCCCGCTAGGGCTGAGTGTGAAAAGTTAACATTCGCTATCAGGTAAAGTTAGATTGTAAGTACGCTGCAATGATCAAAGCAGGTGCGTTATATTTAACATTGTTATTTTTTTATGAGAACGGATTTTATTTTAGATTAATGCAAAGTAGATCATTAACATGGCAACCACTCAGCATTACTACATCTTTTTATGATCCTTGATCAAATACATGTTTGAATAGCGTTCTATTAAGCTTACAGCCGATTCTAATTTTGTTTTAGACTTAACATTTAGTGGGGAGGAAATGAAACGTGAATTAAGGTCAGTATTTTAAAATTTTAAATCACAAAAACCTTTTTGTTTACAAAACAAATAAAATAAAGCTTCAGTAGATATATTTTAATTAACCTTCTACTTATAGACCATTATTTTATATTAATTTTGGTATTGACACAGTAGCATACAGGCAGAAACATTTTAAATGAAGAGAACTATGCATTGACCATTAGAGATATTCAAAAAGGTTGAGTTTATTATGTGTAGAAAATTAAACTGAACATATCTAATAAATAATTTAAAAAAAATCTTAGTTAAAAAGTTTTTTTTGTTTTAAAAACTACAAAAATATTCACCTTAATCAGCGTTCCCTTTCATTCCGGTTTAATGCTTAACATTAGAAGACGTATGAAAAACATGTTTTAGTTGATGCAAACATTAATAAAACTTTATTTAATTTTGTCCTAGATTATTTCATGAGACCTTTGCTTAGATTACCAAGTAGAAAAATGCTTTATCAACAAAAATACCCTGCTGATGACAGGGAGATTGGGGTTCGAATCCCGGTTGGGTGTACTGAAGGGGCTTTTTCTTAATGATTCCCACTCTCCCTCCACGCAAATATGGTTCACATAATCTAAATTCTACCTTCTTCATCCCTAACTCAATAGCGTAATTAGTACTTATGCGTATAACCTAAAAAGGTAGTAAGACAAGTGCAAAAGAAAAAAAAGAACTATCTAAGGTTAATACTATTTACGTCATAATTAGAGTATTTGACGTTAAATTTTTAGCCAAATTATGCTATAACACAACTTACAAACTAACTTAACCTAGACATCACACCCAAAATGTGTGGTGATATTGTATTTTCTTATATGCTATTAAACCAAGGAAACTGTTTGAGAAGAGTGGCTTTTAAGTAACTACACGAGCATGAGCTACCAAATTTTGGAATAAATACAGATCCAGTGAATATGAATCAGGTTCTAACCTAGATTTTCCAAAATTTATGTCAAGTAGTATATACTTATTATGAAACCATACAGAAATAACAAATACTTAATCCTCATTCGTGGTGCACACAGAACAAGTCGTCAGTCTCATGTAATCTGATTTGCTACAGGTCCGGACTCGTATCCTGAGAGGAGGGTCTTCCATTTCCACTTCAAGCGAGTGTGGATACATTTCCTTAAATACTTCCTTTCTATTTCTTACCGTAGTATTTTATACATGTGAAACTCCCGAACTGATAGTAAGAGGGGAAAACGACAATAGTATATCAATAGTAAGAATGCGGTATGAATAACAGTATCCGACAGTTAAATATATTAATAAAACTACATTATTATTATTATTATTATTATTAGCACCACGTCTTACTACCCGTTCGGGCTATACGCACTTAAGCTAATGTGTAATGGTAGGGTGATTGTGAGATGAAATGGAGGACCTACAGTTTAACGTGGAATCCGAACCATGGTGGAGGCCTGGCATTCCTCACATTCACAAGATGTCTTGTAAGAGGTGAAGGAAGGGTTTGGTAATCAGATAAATCTTTGCTGGGACCAAGGATTGAACCCCGGCCACCAGCATAGAAGTCCGACACCTTACCCCTAGACCACCAGGCCACCTAAAACTACATTAATATATTCATACGTCAAGCTATGTGATCTTCAGCGGACACTTTTGATAGATATTAACACCTATAAAATAATACCAATAATAAAGTAAAACACTATCAATGTTGACTGCAAACAAATGTGTTTGTGTTTTCTAAACCATTTTTCCTACCAGAATCCAGCTCCAGATCTGTCGCAGGCCTCATCTAAGAGAGTGCACAGTTAATATATTAATATTAGGATGTCGTACCTATGACGTCACGACAAGTCGAGATAAGCTTTACCTTGTGGATGTATTTACGTTTTATTCGGTGGGCCTTAAAGATATAATATTAAACAAAAATCATAAATTCTTAGATAACTCTAAAAATAGTCTTAAAGTAGCTTTTGGTAAAGATATTTTTTTAAATCGTATTTAGTTTATCCACAGAAATGGTTTGAAAGAATCTTCATGCCAGGATGTAGATTAAAAATTCTATAAAAGCATAATGTTTATCTAGAATACGAACAAGAAAATTTTGGTCCGGGCACAAATAACGTATTTGGTGTTTATGCTCTTAAACGGAAGAATCTAAGCTAGAGGCCTTATAGGGTGAACTGATCATTTTCTTCCTTCCCTTTATATTTCAAGTGTGATAGTGCTTAGCTGCATCAAGTTAAGATGCAATCCGCTTCGCAGAATAGCTTTTAAATCCCCAAGTAGGTAACGTCAAATGTAGGTTAGTCTTATTTTTCATTTAAAACTTTACTAAAACTATTTGCGTCAATTTATATGATGTGAAACTGTCACCTTTGATAAATATTATCAATAACTGGGAGAAATAAATACTAATAATATAGTAAAATGTATTCAATGTTGAACACACAAATAAAGTTAGCATTTTATAAAGTTTTCTTTCCTAACCGTATTCTACTATATTTAAATCCCGTTGTAGTGTTGAAACAAAAGACTATCCCTTGTCGAGGCTGACCGCATGTAGCTAACTGCCCATTATCCTCGACTTATACCAAGGTCCAAGATAAACAAGTAGGTCTGTTCGTCACGCCTCGGGGAGCTAACCACACCATGGAGTTCCTGATTCCGCTCCAGTACCTAGAAATTACCAAGTCCCAATAACTGTCAGACGTCTGGTCAAGTGATGGTGGTGGTCAATCTCTCCTCTTCTGTCAAGGCACGTGATGATGTTCAGTCTCTTCTTTGCTCTCATTCCACGAGATGACGTTCAGTATCTCATTTGCTTTCACCCCACGTGATGATAGTTAGTCTCTCCTTCTCTGCTTTCATTCCACGTGATGATGGTCAGTCTCTCCTTTGCTGTAAATACACGTGAGGATGGTCAGTCTCTCCTCCTCTGCTCTCATTCTACGTGATGATAGTCAGTCTCTCTTTCTTTGCTGTCAATCCCGGTGAGGATGGTCAGTCTCTCCTTCTCTGCTGTCAATCCCTGTGGGGATGGTCAGTCTCTCCTTCTCTGCTGTCAATCCCTGTGGGGATGGTCAGTCTCTCCTTCTCTGCTGTCATTCCAGGTGGGGATGTTTAGTCATTACTTCTTTGCTGTCAATCCAGGTGGGGATGTTCAGTCATTACTTCTCTGCTGTCAATCCAGGTGGGGATGGTCAGTCATTACTTCTTTGCTGTCAATCCAGGTGGGGATGTTCAGTCATTACTTCTTTGCTGTCAATCCAGGTGGGGATGGTCAGTCTCTCCTTCTCTGCTTTCATTCCACGCTTGTAAGATTTCAGGGTAATGCGTATAAATACTTTAATAACATCCCATTTCTGTCGCTAATGGGTGTCGAGCCGTAATGTGGGTAATTTGTGCTTTCGCTTGGAGGCGACAATGCATTTCACAACAATGCACTGCTCGCAATGCAAGACAAAATTAACCGTGCGAAATATAACATATTAACTTTCTCATGGGAATGTGCTCGCTAATGAAACCCAAATCTAGATCTACTATTGTTCATAGCTGTCTCAGCATAATACAAAACAAAAGTCAATTGTAAATATCTACACGTGCCAAAATAAGACATTCCCAAATGCTTCTTAACGACATTGGCGTAGCTAAAGTGAGGTAGGTGAGGCACGTGACCTGGGCGCCAAATTGATAAGCAATATTAGAAACAATATAGGTATTTCGTTTTTATCAGTAAAAATGTATCTTTTTACTATAATTTTATAGCCGGTATAACGAGTAACCAGTTTGAGTATCAATATAACAATTTAACCAAATTTTAAAGAATATGGAATGCCAAGCTTCCACTGTGGTTCAGATTCCACGTTAAACTGTAGGTCCTCCATTTCTATCTCACAATCACCCTACCATTACACATTAGCGTAAGTGCGTATAACCCGAACGGGTAGTAAGACGCGGTGTTAATAATAATAATTTAAAGAATAGTTTTAAAGGGTCGCCTTCAAATCTAGTTACGCTTCCTCTTGATGGGTATTTGTGCTATTAATTTTAACATTAAAACTCTATAAATAAAGGAAATTATCAAAATAAATTATTCTGTATTGATAAAATGCAGATTTTCTTAAATATTTTTGTAAAATTTGTTGTCTATAAAATATTACTATACCCTTAAAAGATACTCATACAACATTATATTTACATGGCTTTACATTTGATGACTTGAATACTACTATATAAAATATATTTAACGTCGTTATATATTATGCATAAAAAATATCTAATGCATTTTCCAATCACAGAGATGGTTCATCCAGTTGTGAAATACAGCTCAAAATAATTTTTAATTGCCAGTCGATTTATTTAGTCTTGATAGTCATTATTAAGGAACCCCTTCATACTAAGATGTAGATGAAAATAGGATAATCGTTTGTACTGCCTCAGTCAAAGCAAAACATTTATCTATTTATTTTAATCAAGCAGAACAAAGTCGTAGGATTAGAACAAATTGATTCAAAGAAATAACGATATCGTACGTTACACTAAATTCCATCTTGTCCCACCGGTGAGATGCGCCTCGCAGTTTGAGAAACAACAACATTATTGTCAACTTTGCACGCGTGTCTACTTCTGGTGACAGTAAGTACTGGACGCAGAAACCAAGCTCTCGTAAACTGTAATTTGTACAGTACGTTCGCCATAGCTTTTTTTTTTACCTGAATGAGAGTTGAAAAATCATATGTTTAGGTTTTGGTTTGCCAACACTTGTCCAAGATCACTGTTTTGTTATAGATTATATATATTTTTAGTTACATGTTATATTTTACATGTAAAACAACGTAAACTTAAGTTTTCTCACACTATTTCATTACTTTTAATCTCCACTCCGAAACAATATTTTAAACATAATTAAAATAACTTATTCTTCGTTTTGGGCTGCTATAGAATGTGTAATATAATGTATATATTAATACTTTTTGATACAGGCATCGTATTTACTTAGAAAATAGAAAATAATTGTCTTTTTTTTAAAAATATATATTAAATTATTTTACCGTATTTCGAAATATTTAACTGAATAAAATATTTTTCCCCACTGTGTGGGAGCACCATTCTAAAGAACTTGTTTGCGTCACTATCAATTACATGGTTTAAATTCGTCGGTCGCCATTTTAAAGTAATATGCGTTAGACCTTTTGTGAAAATGATGTCAATAAATTTTTTTAAGTGAAACTAAACTATAAATAAGCTTTGTGGTTAACTATCACATTCATGCATTACCATGTGTTTTCATTACAGTCATCCAAAGTGACAGATGTCAGCTGTTGGGGTAGGGATACATTATGAACTATTTCAAGTAATTTTTTGAGCTGTCATCCAAGTAAACTTGAGTGGTGAATGCACTTTAGTTTAGGTGTTATAGTAAATATTATCTCGGATAAAATAAACAAGTTTCAAAAAGAACTAGAGGACAAAACACCATTTGTAACATATTAGAGGAGACATGTTATATTCTTGTGTGTGTACACATGACAGTGATTTATAAATTTGTTAACTTGAGTATTTTGGTGCAACGCGTCTTACTACCCGTCCGGGATATCCCCATACTCACACTAATAAGGTAGGTGAAAGAAGTTAGTAGTAATAATAATAATATCGTCTTTATTCGGGTGAAGTTAAGGCCAGCGCCTTTTCTTACACTTAATAAACCCACTATATAAATGTAAAATGTAAAGGAAATTTAAACAAATCTACGTTGAGGGAGAGCTGTAAACTATCATCAAACTTTGTTTTTTGATTAGTGAATATGACCCATGAATGGATCCTTACCTGGTTAGCTTTGAATTGGTTTTCACATTGTTTCACTAAAACTCATATAAATACTGGCATCAAATTGACTCATCTTATTTTACCTCATTTCGAGGAAGCATGGAAGATTCTGACTTGAAAAAAACAACTTATGTAACTAAGGTGGAACGTAGCATGCGCAACAAAACATAACAAATTAATAGAAAAACAGACCGATATTACGTAAGATGATTTCATAACTACATTTCAAGGCCCTACCGACGGGTTTGTTTACAACTGAAATACTTACTACCGGTTCACGTTATACGCATATGTACTAATTACACTAGTAAGTTAGCAATGAGTAAGGTTGAATTTAGTCAGTAAACCCGACCGGGATCAAACCACAATCTCGTCATCCGCAGTCCAGTCTATTGCGAGAATAGAGCCTTAGACCATGAGGCCACTGAAGCGGGTATTTTCAACTTATTTAATATAATATAACAACATTTAAAAATATGAAAATATAAATAAATGATATGATCAAAAACCCATTTCAGTGATTGAATGGTCGAAGGCGTCACTCTCGCAATAAATGGGCCTGCCGGTGACGGGAATATTGCGGTTTGGTATAATAAAGGATGGTTTTTCCTAGATGGTTTTCCACTCTCGCTCCACGCAAATGTGGGTACACTTCCTCTAAATTCAACCTTCCTCAACCCAAACACACTAGCGTAATTATTACATTTACACACAGCCCGAATGGGAGAAGACGCAGTTTATTTTATCACAATTAAATAAGATTTCATTAATTACCCTAACCGTAACTTTGAAAAACCTTTCAGGGAACTTTCAAACTATTGGCCCTGCACCGATAGGCACATGGACTTACCGTCAATTTCGTCTAGCCTGGCTTGCCGGTGACGCGAAGGTATGGGTTCGAATTTCAACCGGTTGTATAGAGGATGATTTTTACTAAATAATTCAACCTTTATATTCCAATATAAATATGGGTACATTTCTTTTAAATTCGACACTCCTCGTGCCACCTCATTAGGGTATTTAAATGCTGTTAGTCCGGATGGTTAGCAAGACGTTTAAAGGAAAAAAAGTATAATTTACCTCATAGCTTAATGGTTGCTTACTATTAACTTAATTTTAGTATAAATACCACCAGTACAATATCTAACAAAAGGGAACTAATTCAGTTTCATAGTTGCCTAATCAAAGCACTAGCGAGGGGGTATTTTGGGTGTTCAAACCCTCCCCAAGATTTGAAAAAAAAAATTGTCCTATTACGGCTTAAATTTTAAGCTATTGGAATGGTCCTCACCTGTAATTTATTTGAAAAAATATTCTTTTCTAGATTCTATTAAAAGTGACATTACAACAGACGAATTTTTTTTAAATGTGTATACCCCTAGAAGATATTTAGAACGTTCCTCACCTTATTTTTAAAATTTCATCTTAATACCTTAAGAAGCTATATTTGGAGTTTGTGTTTAATCATATAACCTAATCTAGAAAATAAAAAGAGGAGTTAAATAAACAAAGAGGGGGCAAATTTATTCCAGGAGAAACATTATTTTCCCCCCTTCCACATTTATGTCACCTATTATATACCTTTATTTACGAAGCGCTTGGTGTAAATGTTGGCACTTAGAGGAAGCAGATGTTTTATAAGTGTCTAAATGATAACCAGATTGATAGCACTTAAGTGTTTAATCTCTGCCCCAATTAACCATCACCCGCCTCGATCGGTGGCGTAGTCGGCTAACGTGCTAGTTTCGTGTTAAGCTAGACTGCCAAGGACGGGGAGATCGAGGTTCGAATGGAATTTGGGGGGGGGGCTAGGGGGGCGTGTCCTACGAACCTCCACCCTCTGAAATGTTGTCCTAGCTATATTCCATTCACGGTAGGAATTACTCTCTCAAAGGTCTTTTTTCCTAACAATATCCTACTATATAGTAGATTTATGGTAGGGAAAAAGGCCTTTCAGAAGTCAATTCCTACCGTGAATGGAATATACTGCCTTGAGTCTAATGATGTTTGGTCCCTAGTCAGGAATCGAGGTCAGGACTGTTGATATTAGTATGCAGAAGTGCTACCGACTGAACAAAGGTTTTAGGCTGTCTCGGTTGATAAAACGAGGTGAGGAAAAACCGCTAAGAAACCTTACAATTTCACATTTGAATGAACATGACATGTTTATTGAAGAAAACCATAATCCTATCCGCGTCATCAAGTCTTATTTCAGTTAAGATACAGATAGCGTGCACCGATGGCCATGTGGACTAAATGTAAGACTCATATATTCTGGTTCTCTGGTGAACTAAAGGTCAAGGTTTGAATCCCAGTTGATTGTACTGACGGTATTTTTTTAAATAAAATGTTTCTCACACTCCCTTCACGCAAAGGTGAGTACATTTCCTCTAAATTCTACCTTCCTAAGCCCGAGCTTATTAGTATAGTCAAATGCATTTAGCCTTGATGGCAAATAACATGTACTGGGGAGAAAATACTGTCCCTACTCGTGGTCGAGTGGTTAGAGAGGTTGACTGCAGTTCGAGATCTTGGTTCGAATCCATCCTTTGGATGTTTGGTAAGAAAGATTTGCTCCGGGTCAATTTTAATTCCAGGTGTATGCTGATGCAGGGTTGCCACACACCTGGGAAACCGGTCGAGGCAGGAAAAAACAGGGAATTTCTACTTTTGGGGGGGAAACCGTGAAAACACAGGACATATTGCAAAATCTAGTAAAAATACTGAATATTTATTAATCTTGAACATTAAACAGAAATATTCTGAAAATTGAAAAATGACATTTGGAAACGAGAATCGAACCCGGGACCTTTGGCTAGTTCTATCCAGTCCACCTCCATACACCCTATCCCTATCTTGAGCTAGCTCTAACCAGTCTACCTCACTACACCCTATCTCTGTCAGGTTGATTATAATGTTATCTTCCCATATGCATCTAGATCTTTCCAATGGTATCTTCCCATTGGGTACACCAGTTAGCCTCCTGAAAACGGTTCTAGATTCTTCCATTCACGCTGCGTGTCTTGATCACAGTCACCTGCGAGATTTTACTACCCTAACAATGTCTAGTGAACAGTACAGGGTTTGTAACTCACTATGCAACCTCCTCCACTCTTCAATATCTTGATCCCTTTTTGGACCAAATATCTTTCTAAGCATCTTCTTTACAAACACCCTAGATTTGTTTTTGTCATGTAAGTTAATATACCACGTTTCGCACCAGTAGAAAACAACTGGTAAAACAAATGCTGTTTATAGTCAGTCTTAGGTTTTACATTCCTTGACAGTAGGCGAGATGTCAAAAGGCACCACACTTGCTTAAAACCAGGCTTCACTCTATGATCGGGGAGGAGTGTCTAAAAGGATTACAACTTCTCCACATTCACAAAGAGATATAAAACATAATAATCAAGTTAGGTATCACTTTACAAAAGATGCTTAGGATCACTACACTTTAATAGTATGTCACGAAAGTTAGATTTCTTAAAATGTGCATTATTTTATACTTTCTATTCGCAATAGGTTTAAAATACTTATTTTTAATACTAAAATAAAAATAAATACACAACTTTATCATTGATTACTTTACAAATGTAGGCAGTTCTTCAATAAAACTATTTATTTAAATTTAAAAATGAAGTGTTTTTTATATGCACTTAGGTGACCTGGTGGTCCAGGGGTAAGATGTCAAACTTCTATGCTGGCGGCCGGGGTTCAATCCCCCGGCAAAGATTTATCTGATTACCAAGCCCTTCCTTCACCTCTGACAAGACACCTTGTGAATGTGAGGAATGCCAGGCCTCCACCGTGGTTCGGATTCCACGTTAAACTGTAGGTCCTCCATTTCATCTCACAATCACCCTACCATTACACATTAGCGTAAGTGCGTATAACCCGAACAGGTAGTAAGACGCGGTGCTAATAATAATAATAATAATATATGCACTTTGTTTTACTCCCCATCCGGGCTACTATCCACATATTTATACTAATGGAATAAGGAATATAAAGGTAGAGATTTAGAGAAAATCTTGAAATTGAAGATTGCTTAGCAGCTACTTTTTAGATAGTGCCAAGGAATTGTTAGACTATTCTCATCGTGTTCTTGATTATTTGCGAAGTAACTATTGTTTTTGAAAGATTTAACCTGAAGGAACTAGTAAATAAGATCCTAAGGCAAAACTAGCAAATATGAATATTCATGAAAGTGGAACACATATAGGAAGAAAAAACTCTTAGGGTTCTCGGCCAGAATTCGAACCTTGACCTCCTCAACACCAGCAAATCAGATCAGATGAGACTGGCTCCTTAGTGCTGGCAGATCTGTGTAGTATCAGATCCAAAATATATATTCTTACAACCTCCTCCTCCCAAAGCTTTCTTCTGGGACCGCCACAGCATTGCTAGTGTCACACATTATGTCTGCATATCACGAAATAAATACCCAATCATGTACAATTTTGTGCACATTTGTTTATGATCTCGCTGTGAATCAACTCTGATGGAAACCATCTAAAGACTCTCAAAATTTAGTAATAAATAACCCATTTTTTTACAGTTCTGCCATAAACAGATAAGGTTGTCAGCCAAGCAAGTAGCATCTTGCAATTGGGCAGTCGAAGTTATAAACACGGTAGTCGAAAATACACGTTAAACATATTTAATATCACTATTGTTGCTTTGTTTCAGGCGCTGATTTACCTGCACAGCAACCATTGCATCCACCGAGACATCAAGGGTCACAACATCTTGCTGACAGAAGATGCCCATGTCAAACTTGTGGACTTTGGGGTGTCTTCGCACCTAGCTGCAACGCTGGGGCGCCGAAACACTTCAGTCGGTACACCCTACTGGATGGCGCCAGAGGTACACTGCGCCTATCATGTGCATGTTATTATGTCTGTGTATCTCTACAGCTCCCTGTCTTGTTTCTCATGATATCTTGAACACCAAGAGCTTTCAAATTCAGTCACTACGTACAATGTGTGTATGTGTGGGTATTTGGCCAGTAACAAAGACAGGAAAAATGGAACATTACAAGTTTTAAACTGAAGTTGTGAAATATACCCACTTCTGCTTCTATATGTTACTAAGGATTGATCAAGTTTGCCCTAATGATTATATAAAGCAATTATAAACTGTATCAAATCAATTAGGAATCATAAATATTATGTGACCTTATTACGTTCTTCCATTTCTTGTTTCATCCTCAAATATTCACGCATGCATATGGACATACATCATATTACTGTCAAAAGCTTATCATATTTCTTGAAAATTAGACTATAATCATTCTAAAATATGATATTATTATTATTATTAATAAAATATAACTACAGCCATTAAAGAATAGCACAACAATGTGAATGTAACAACGTTCACCTGATTACATGTTAACTGGCATGGATGGAAGCCTTATCGTGGGATTGGCGGATTCATTTTTTCCAGGGAGGTTATTGTTTATCATAGGGCTCCTTCAAGTTTTAATTTAATAATTTTAATTAATAAAGGTTTTAATTTGTAATAATTTTAATACTAATAGCAATATTGCTAGTTTAGAAAAATAATCTTAATAAATAATAATAACAGTAGTAATAATAAAAAGAAAACTTGTAAGAAAACCACAATTTTTACTAACAAATTTGTAATTTTAAATCAAACATAGTCACTGTCGCAATAAAAGTAATAAATATGTGTGTGATGGACCTAAACAAAATTCCTAGGTTTTTTTAAAAATATATATATTTTAATACAAATAATTGGTTATCATACTAAACTTGCTGGAGAGTTTTAGTTTGTCACTTGCTTTTCTGCACATTAGATCTAAATTGAAAGAGTTCTCGATGAAGTACTGTCATGTCATGATAGGACAGGGGAGGTGTTAGACATTATTTACAACATTAAGGTATTGGTTTCAATATTTTTGATTACTTTCTATGCAGGGGGTATGTGGGCGATCGCACCAACCCGCCTCCTCTTCCAGATCCGTCACTGTGTCCTGGTTAAAACGATGGCTACCAAAGTTTTAGTGACATAAGTCACTCTTGTTGCAGACAAAGAGGCATTCATCCCCCTTTTCCTTTTTAAAATAGTAATAATATTTAATATTTAGCACCGCGTCTTACTACCCGTTCGGGTTAAACGCTTTAAGTACTAATTACGCTAATGGATTAGGAAATGGGAAGGTTGAATTAGAGGAAGTGAAGCCGCATTTGCGTGGAGGCAGAGTGGAAAACCATTTAGGAAAAACCACCCCCAGTTCACCCAACCGAGATTCAAACCTCGATCTCCCCGTCCTCAGCAGTCGGGCTCAACACGACAAGCGCGTTAGCCAACTACGCCACAGAGGCGGGTTTTAAAATAGTAAAGGCAGCTCTTAAAATTCATACAATATAAATAAATGGTAGGATATACACCACACAGACTTCCTAGCTACTTTAACTTGAAATGGGGACCATTTGCTTATAGCTTGGAAACTGGGGGAGGGGGCAGGGCTTGTATGTACCTATGTAGGAAAAGATGAAAAGGAAATAGAAACCTAAAACATTTATAGCGATCAATTAAATTTAAAAAAATAAATTGTTCATACAAAACGGTAGGCCTACCTAGCCCTTGTATATATTAACAAACTGGTTGCTCAAACAGAAGGAATATATGTACAAAGCAATTTCACACTGACTGATTATAAGATAAGTGAAACAAAATAATAGGATTGTTACAGAAACATAATGGGAAAAGGAGAGGGGG
>CABFVX010002204.1:104359-123643 GCA_902151425.1 Timema shepardi | reverse complement strand
CTGAAGGAGGACAGTGATATTTCCCGCTTTCTAGGAGTGAGTGGCATGGGTTGGAGACGGGTTGTGTACCCTGCTATATTTCACAACAAAAACATGTTATTTACACTACGCACTCCTATTTATCTAAAACAATTTTTGATAACATTAATTTTATTTTATTGTATTGAATCCCTCTAATTCAAGAGCTTGGATTACATAATGTTCGACCGTTTACCGAAGGAATTTTTTTTGCACCGCATCTTACTGACCGTTTGGGCTATACACCCCCGAAGGTATTTTGTAGTCAAAAAAAGTCACCAAAAAGTCACAAATTTTTATTCCTCTAACTGAGTAGACACCCTGTTAATGATATTGTTTTACATGGTGATAAAGTTTTCACTTCTAAACAATTATATTATGTAGTTGTATATGTTAATAAAGTTTTTACCTATAAATATTTGCTTTTTTTCCTAACCACAAAACTTCCATATTATGACAGACTTTACACATTAACAATATTCAAGTACGTTTCTTGGTATAGTATTAACCCAAGGTACATATTGCCATCAAATAAGTGGAATATTACATGTGGGACAAAATTACCCCAAGACCTTGTAACTTTGTCCCAACAATTCTGTAATTTATTTGAGGGTTTTAAAAAGATGACGAAACTTAAACAACCCACTAAAATTGTTCCTTTATTCATGCTAATCATGAAAATAAATATAAAAAGTAATAACAATTATTAGTTTCTTTCATACTAAATTGAAATTTGACAAATTGATATAATTTTTTTATGTCAAACTAATTAGGATATAGTGCCACTCTTATAAAGTTCTCTTACATCCGCCGTCTTGAAAAAATGACTACCTTAAACAGTATTTTAGCAATCATCTCATAAACCATTCATTATATCAAAGTGTTTGTTATAACAAAATATGAAGAAGAGAACCTTATTTACAAAACATGTTCTTATATAGTTTTCATCGTAATCCTAACTGTTCTTGTACAATCTCACAGTGAAATGTTTGGATCATGATCACCATTTGTGGAATTTACCTTTACAGTATTTTCCTTTCACTCCTAGACTAAGTTAGGTTTGGGGATTATTTTCATATTTTACCATCATCCCCTGGTTATATATGGGGTGGAGGGGAACCAAAGAGCAATCCCGACAGGGCACAAAACTTGCCTCGGGCCGCCCTTGGAGAATGGGGCTTAAATACTGCTTGTTTGTAGTGAGGGTGATTTAAAAAAAATGGTTTTACACTCTTACCTCCATGCAAATGTTGGTACACTTCGCACACACGTGTATAAACCAAACCAAAATTGTGAATCTGTGCTAAAAAGAAGAATTAAACCTTTGAAGACAATTTACAACACTGCTGACATATCCCAACAATTGTCTTCTTTTTTCCAATTCAATTATAGTGACACCTAGGTATTGGAAACAAACCTGGAGCTTCTTGGCTTAGCATGCCAATGCTATATTCCCAAATTACTCAGGCATAATTGAGCGTTAAGGGACACTTCACTCATAGTTTGAGGCAGAGTCTGTGAAGCAGGTGTGGTAGTTGCTGCTAGAGCTATCATTAAACTAAACTCCAGTGACCTGGGATCAGGGTCTACGCTGCTACTCATATACTATTTAGAGCCGTGTATATGTAGTCAAGACTGAGTTCAGCCAATCCCCCATTCAACCTAATACATAGGCTTAGGCTGACAATAATTCCTTCAGACAAAACTAGGATCAAGGGAGGGGGAAAGACACGAGAAAAGTAAAGTTTAAAAAAATTATTTTGTCACACAAAAAATTTGTTTTTATAACATAAACATGGTGGGCTTACAATCATTCGTCACAGAACCTACACCAACATTTTTAGGTGGATGTAGATGGGAACTGCATGTTACAATTTTGTCTTACAATTAGCATGTCTCTCATTCAAGGCCGTAGCCAGCCAATAATTTCAGGGGGTGTTTGGTGGCCACATCCCCCAATTGCTGGAAGCTAGAAAAAATTCTAAATGATCAACAGTTCTAGACGTTCTCTGAGGTGTTTTTTTTTCACATGGTAAATAACCCCTTAGCTGCTGAAGGCTTGGAAAATTTCTAAATACTAAATGCTTTTTGAAGTTCTGTGAAGTGTTTTTTTTATAGTAAAATAACTTCCAAAATGCCGAAGGTTAGGGAAATTTCTAAATATTTAACACATATAGAAGTTCTCCAAAGTGCTTTTTCTGGTAAAACAGCCCACTAATTTGTATTTGTATCTTAACTTTGATATTTTTGAACCCCCAAACTCCGCCTTGGCTACGGCCTTTTTCTCATCGATTCAAAACTTAATCTAGATATTTCCTTAGACCACTTGCTATCCATAATAGAAAATATTATTTAGACGGATGCTGTTCTTCCTGGCAAAGAATAAACTTTACTACATTAAAAAAATTCCTGAAAATCTAAACTTTTTATCTCATTTCAAAATATATTTGCACCCATTTATCAAATACAGATATATTGTATTTATTCCATGCATCCAACCTCCTCACAACTATAGCTTTAGGATTGACACCAATATTTAAGAAGTGTTTGTAAAAAATGGGACAAAAATGACATTTTTAACTAAAACATTATTATTATTAGCACCGCGTCTTACTACCCGTTCGGTTTATACGCACTTACACTAATGTGTAATGGTAGGGTGATTGTGAGATGAAATAGAGGACCTACAGTTTAATGTGGAATCCTAACCATGGTGGAGGCCTGGCATTCCCCACATTCACAAGTTGTGATTAATACACGTCTTGTCAAAGGTGAAGGAAGGGTTTGGCAATCATATAAATCTGTGCCGGGACCGAGGATTGAACCCCGGCCGCCAGCATAGAAGTCTGACACCTTACCCCTAGATTGCCAGGTCACCTAACTAAAACAGACCATAGCCAAAAAAAGGTTCTCCCTGGGCATCACTAACAATTAATTATTGTGGGAAACAACAAACCCATTTTCACTTTAAATTAGAAAATAAAAATTATTTTCTAACTAAATGAATCACTAAAATATATTTGAGCTAGTTTTATAATCATTTTAAGATGTTACATTGTTAATCTGTACATTTCTCCAAACATGGATTTTAAATTTTATTAATAAAACAATTCACTATTTCATATGTTCTACTGACAGTGTGCCATTCGGGAAGATTAATAGGGGGTTGGAACTCCCCCTCCCTTCGTATTCTTCATTTATGACGCTTTACTTAAGCATTATACTAGAATAGTGGTCGACTCTCGAGAATAGATTATAAATTCAGCTCTTAGTTGTGCAAAGTTGGCTCTGGGGTACATCCTTATCAGAGCCAATTTACATTCATTTATAGTCAACCCCATATAAATGACCAAGTTTGTGTCGATTTCTGGATAGCTCAAGAGTTAATAGTATCAGCGTCCTAAGACTAAAAGTCTCAGGTTTGATTCTCGTGTCCAGTTGTTACTACCCAATTATATTTTAATTTGAGGGTGCACCTAAAGAAAACTGTATCCTTGACCAAAAGTTAATTCCAACCTTCAACTGTCTTCTTTCTTGGTCTGTGAATTTAAAAATTTTAAAGAATGATATAGGAACAAATAAAAGTGCAAACTTTCATATAGAGATAGAATTTTATTGCCTTCGTGGAATATTACATTCTTTACCACTTTTCCATGAAGCCCAGCCGATATAATTTATTAGACACATTTTGTCGTTTTTCACAGATTTTAACAACATTTTTACCTCTAGGCTTCCATTACTGATGGTGGCGGAACTGGCAGAAGTTAACCATAGCATAGCAAACTACACTTTGTTCTAAATATAGGTTCGTTTCAATTGACATTTCATTACATTAAAATAAGATTTCTTTGGGTTTATTTTGAAATTTCATAATATTTGCCATTGTTAAGATATTATATAAATAATTTGCTTGCAGTCTGGAAAATTAAATGAATTTTTAACACTTATCCGAATTTGTGTGTTTTAGTTTGAAAACCCTTGTTCATGTTTAAATATTGTTTATCAAAGTAGCACTGTTGTCCTTAGGAATGATAACTGTTTGAATAATCTGATAAATTCTCCCATTATAAGTGTAGACCTATAGGTAATTGTCAAGGAGATAGTGCAAGGAATATTTAGACTATTCAAATACAGCCTGCATCGACTTTAAGAGTTTTGTCCAAGGCAAAATGTTCGGGTGTATAAACTAAACTTTCATGAATTTGTCTCATCTAATTGACATTCACAAAGTTTACTGATTAATTAATTATCTTTTTAGCAATTAAAATCAATTTTAATGTATCAAAATGAGACTTGTCTGATAATGTTACAATCCTTCCGTCCAAAGTCTTCTGAAAAAAAAAATCATTTACCTTACTGTATTCCTTAGTTCATAAATAAAGGAACTTTGGCATTGTTGATTTGGTTTAAACTCCCCACCAAAAAATGTGTTTCTAAAAAATAATGTGTCTGGTTTAATATACTGATTAATTTTCTGGTTATTATTGTATTTAAAAAATAATTCTATAAAATTATCGGAAACAATTTTCTCCCTATTAGAATTTGATTGAATGTATTATTCAATAGTTTTAAGGATTTTATCAGTTTTATGTTATTTGGTTTTCCCCCCCATTTATTAATTTCGTTTGGTAAGTTGTAAAACTTTAAAATACACTATACTTATTTTGGGATGGATTTTTTTTTTCTAGTGTGAATACTTCAAAGAATTTTTTTTGGTCGTTATTGCTACACAATTTTGGTATCGATTCTTAAAGATGGGAGGCGTTTTACCAAACTGACCCGGCCACAGGCTGTAAATGATGATGATTATGATGAACCAGATTACCCACCCTACTCCTTCCTTAATCGTCCCACCTGTTGTCTCAAAGAATCGAATAGACGTGACAGAACCTGTGCCGAGTTCCGCCACCGTAATTTTTTTTTTTTTTGCTTACACCATGGAAGCTCAAAGTAACTGGCATTGAAGAAATGAGCTATTGACACAATTAGTGAACCTTTAATGCGGCAAGTTCCCATTTTAATTTAGTCTATATTATAATAAAGTGTTTTTTTTATCAGCAAATTGTGAGGAACCTTATCCGCACTCCCCAAGATATTTTAACAGATCCAACTGATGGCTAAAATCTAGTAATTATACATACTGCTATGGTACTTTTTTAATTCATTCATACACAGAATTTTTTAAAAAATAAACTGAAGAACAGAATTTTTTTTCACAAGTCATTTGTCAGCAACACGATATTTTTTTTCATCAAGTATGTAACAATATTTACATTTAGAATAACATTTGCCTTCTCAAGTCGTTGCCAGACATTTGGATGAGTCACCAGCAAGTGCTCTGTTGTCTTTTCGGAGAGACATTTTTATATATTGTTTTACAACTTAGCTTAGTAATATTAATAAAATCATTGGTTTGCATTGTTTACTCAACTCTTTATTTATTTCTAAAGTCATTGTTTATCTAATGAAATTCCCTCATCCCAAAGGAAGATCTATTGTAAATAAACTAAATAATTTTTCCAGAGAGAATCATTTTGAAACCAAACAGCAATGGTACATTATTTTTGCAAGCACACATTTATGGCAACAAACAACTACCATAATATTTATCTCGATACAATATAAGATTCATGAGTTTACTAGACGATTTTAGGTTAATGAAATTATAAGAAAAAGCATAAGTGGCATTTAGTGACCAAAGTCGATATTTTTGGAAGAAAATTTGAGACTTTTCCGCCAATTATGTTTTTTTACAAACAAATAAACCCATAATCTTGTCTAAAATAACCTTTTTAATAGTGAAATCACAAGCAAAGAATACTAGTTGCATTATTTCATTATGCTCGTTTCATTTTGAATTGACATGACTATTTTCAAAATTCTGTTTTCTGAGATGCTTAGTAAATTAAATTCAAGGGAAGAGATTTTTTTAAAAAGGCATTTTGGTTTACAAGAAAGAACAGCAACTAAAATTATCTGAAATCTGTATTATTTTTTTTTCAAAATGAGCAAGCCATTTATTTTTAAGCATTTCTCTCATCCAGTACAGGGTACTTACTAACTTCTTTGAAGTAAAAGTACATTTTTTAAACTGTTTTAATAGATTTCTTTTTCAACGACGATGAAAATGTAGGCATAGTAAAATTGCACCACACACCGTTTCTATGTTTAAGACTCTTCACGACTTCGCTGTGAAGTAGAAACATAGTTTATTCCTATGGCACATGGTTCACAAGCATGCATGCGTGTGTTTTTTCTTCCTTCCTAAGAACCGAGTGTGTTTTTTTAGTACCCAGGTGGTCTTCCAGCCGAGCTTGGGGCCGTGTGTCAGCCGCTTGCCCCAGGTTCCCGAGGGAAGCGCCATCTTGCTCGCACACAACACACGGGGGTACCCGCCTTACTGCGCCAAACCAACACAGTTTTAAAAGATGAAACGGGGTGAAGGGGAGGAAACGAGGGAAAAAACTAAGATTATTATTATTTTCTACTTACTTTACAACTTTTTTTTTACTTGTGCCTAAGGTTTTTTTTCCTAGCTTCTACACTAAATTTTTATTGTGTCTTTAACTTCTCAACTTTACTGGTGAACAACTATTGAAAATTGAGCGCCTGAACGTTTTGGTGACGCCAGTTTTATTGAATATAATATACGAGATAAAAAACACTGATCCGCCCTTTTTAACTATCAATGAGTTCTTTTTTTTCTTTCTTTTCCACTTATACAGAGTGGTCAAAGAAATCTTTGTCTCGATTCAAACTCTTAGTTCTTGTTCGCGTATGTTTGTGTGTTTTTTTTTAAGTCTTGGCAGTGTATGTAATTAGAATAAGTCGCGACATCCACACAAAACATTGTTAATTAGCACTTTTTTTTAGATATAATTTGTTAGTGCTACACATTATAGGAGCCATCTCTCAAACTCTTTAGAATTCACTCTAGCATGCACCTACATTTAAACCAGGAGGATGAAAAAAAACTTCCAATTACTTTGTGGGGAGAAAACAAATTAAAAATTTAATTTATTACTGGGAGTAAGGAGGGAAGGAGGGACTTGGGGGAGGAGGGGTGTAACGTCTGGTGTAGCTCTACAAACACTCAATACATGAAAAGTGCTTTTATCTCAGAGAGTGATACGAGAAAATAAAATGATACTGATAGTTTCTTCATAAATTTTGAAGCACCCTTTTTTTAAAAATATATATTATATAGTTACTGAAGAATTCACACATATGTATTTCTTTTGGTAATATTTTCAGGGCATTTAAAGTATTTTCTGTAAAATCGTTTCAATGTGTGCTTAAAGGGATATTTTACCAAGATGAATTTATACTTTTTCTATATAGTACTATTCTCTCTCACTCCACCATATTGTTTGTTGATATAATATAACAGTGTTCAGAATTAATACTAACATAATTTTTAGTTATGTAAATAACACTAAGTTAAGTGAGTCATTGCAAGGAAGTTTAAAAAAATGTGAACCACCAGTTATTTAAATGGGGGAGGGGGGGAGGACTGCTTATACTTTCTTAACTAATAGTGCTTGTCCAAAATGTTGCCCTGTATTTTTTTTAAATAACATTGATAAGATCAGATTTTCTGTTTTGTAATTACTCTTCACAATTTAAAAGTCAGTTGAATAAATAAATAAATAAATTATAATAATAATATAAGTTCTACACATAAATTACTCACAATGTGTTGCAATGAAAATGTCGACACTGGTGCACTGAAAAGAGAAGTTTCTTTTCCTTCCATTAGGGTGTTTAATACTGAGCAAAAAGTTTTCAAATATACTATACAAGGGATTTGCATTGATTAGCCTAATGAGCTATTAAACGAGCAGACAACTTGAGAACATACACATGGGGAGAAGACCAGGCCGGCAGTTGTCGATGAAATTTTATATTTGATTGAAAAAAAAACGAGCTTTTTTTATTTCTGACATTGTTCATTGAAGCACTTTCCATAAAACAAAACAAGTGTTAGTCCTGTTTTCAATCGCAGAAAACAAAGTGATGTATAGTCTGAACATTTTCTTTTCTTTTTTTAAATACAACTTGCTTTGGTATAAACGTTCACATTATTTGATTCTAGGTTATGTTAACCTCTCCAACTCTGAATGCTTTCCTTTGTGACAAAGATGTTGATAAAACAAGCTCAGTGGCAGGATCGTCGCAAGCTGTGACGGAGATACAACACGCATGCTTTCCCACGGTCAGAGATGAGGTCGTACAGTTGCCCTTCAACCCCTGGGACTGCTAGGAGCAGTGGGAGCGGGGTGGACACGGAGAAATTACCGATGTTAAGAGTTTCCCATTGTCAAACAGCGCTGTTGGGGAAGCGTGGCGGAGGGAGCGGGGGTGGGGGCCTGAGCGCCGCCGGGACGAGCTCTCGTGAAGAGCGCTCGGAGGCAGCTGAAACCAGAGAAATGAGGTCACAAGGGTCACTCGGAGAGGGACGAAGTCACCAGGGTTTCTCGGGAACATTAAGGATAGTACGGGTTTGGACACGAGATCAATTCTCGGATGAAAGAGGATCAGAGAAAGATATCACAAGGGTAGAAATTGGATTGGTATCCGACCAAAACAGGTTAAGGGTGAAAGGGCTCAGGAAGAGGGTGCTCAAACCAGGCACCAGTTCGGGAGACACCGTGTAAGTACAAGTAAGATCAAGTTATTGAATTACTAAAGATAACTTAGTAAATGTATCTTGTCAAAGAAAGCCATAGATAGCATGCATGGATGCAAAGAAAAGGATGCCAGGGTTAGATTGTCAATGGGGAGAGGGGGCGGAGGGGGGGGGGGGCGAATTACCCGATTATTATTTGGCAGCCTCATTAATTTTGATGTGTTAATAGTTCGGTTCTATGAAGCTGTGACATTAAAAGCTTGTTTAGTTCAGCTGCAAGAGTAAATAGATTTTTTTTTTTCTAGAAAAAAACAATCCAAATTTGTTTTGTTGGAAAAAACGGTGCCGCTCTTTTTGTGTTAATAGCGATATTAATCTTATAATAAAATTATTTAGGCAATACAATTTAGTAAATAAAACTTAAGAAATCATCATTAATTCCAATAAACTAGCTGTGTGCTTGAAAGTGCAGGAAAGAATGATTTGTGGCTAACCTGCAACTTGTGGTTGCACAATAACGTGAATAAATAAAATGTGGTTGCTCGTTAACTGTGAGCCTTTATTATGGATATTTTGATTCTATCAGCAAGTGCAGTGCATCTCATATTGTGCATATGTTGTGTGCACTTGCATACCTGGGACAGTTGCATACGCTGAATGTCGCCTTGGATTGTATTTAGATGTAAATGTTCTCCTCTCAAACCGGCTCGCCGCTAAATACAAAATAGTAAGGTAAGGCTTTAACATAGGCGCTCATGAATAAACACCTTCTTTTGACACAATCTTATCATCTCACAAAATGTTTTGGAATAGATTTCAAAGTTGACGTGAGAGAGAAGCCAACACATATTTTTAGCGACGGAACTATTTGGCAACAAAGCCAACCAGTTTTGGACATTGGAAGTAATCTACGAGATTATGATGGTTTTAAAAGGCAAGGGCAATAAAAAAACTTTTAAGGTTAAAAAATGGTAAACACTTCAAATTTTCAGAACAAAAACAACTCAACAAAAATCATATCAAAATATATACTGCAATAAATGCAGTCATTTATTTACAATAAAAATGGTTTTATATATATTATACATGCTGATAAAAACAAGATATTAAAAAAATACAAATAACAAAAGATTTAAAACCAAAATGAAGATCCAAATAACTTTTAAGGAAGACTACACGGTTAAGCTAACTTAACTTTAAGAGCGAGAAGTACTTAGGAAAGTGTGATGATAATATTTAGCTGAAATTACAGTTATTCTATGGATAATCACTCAATCAATCTTTAATAGATAACTTGTAATCTTTGATTTTTAAAATGTAGGTATATGTTGGGGGTGTGCAAAATCCACTTTTTAAATTCAAAGCAACTAATATGAAATATTCCTAAAGTCACACCAAAGTTTAAGTAAAGATATAAAAAAATATTTTTGTTGTAAAAATAGATTTTATGTTGCAAAAACTATACAACTTTAGGTATTTAATATCATTTGCCAACTGTTGTATTACAAACATGATTAACATATCTCATAAATTATGCTACCATAATGTCAAATTATTATATATATTTTTCATATGAAAATTAATTTGTGATGTAAATAACAGCACCAAATGACAAATTTTTTGAACACAATGGTGTATTTTAGCTTTTAAATTCTTTTATTAGTGAAGCTTCATAACTGTCGAATCTGGAATTTTATTTTTCGAATCCAAGTTAAAGTTGACCAATAATTGAAGCAAAGTCAAAAGTCTTGGAAGCTTGGCATACCCCTAGTATATGTTAATGAACATTTCTTAATAATCAAGTAGAACATTTTTGTAAAAATAAATATATATATATGTATATATCTCCTTGTGTGTGTGTGCTACCAAACAACGTTATAAAATAATCCTCGCTCCGAGTAGAGTCAACTTGGATCACATTACACTAATGGGGGAACGTATCTCACTCACAAACTCCATGCAATAACATCACTTCATGCCACTGTAGATATTTTGAAGTTAAGAAAATACCATGACATAAATATTATTTACTTTTAACTAATACTCATATTTTCATAATTGTAACAAAAACAATACAAAGAGTCATTGTATTCAAAAATACACTAGTAAACTTCAAGTGTGTAAAAAAAAAATATCACTTGATTCAGTCGCCAATTTTCATTTCAAAATGATAACCACATTTTATATACCATTAAACCAAAACATGTCATGTCGAACAAAAATATAAATGTTTGAAAGATCATTTTTATAACGTGGGAAATAAACAACTATGTTGTGTTTATAAAACAATATATAAAATACATAAATAAAAAAAAAGTTATATGATGCAAAGATTATTTAATTATTCAAAGGAACTTTAGTGACACAATTAAAGTTATATTTTACCTTTTCATGCTTCACATATTTAAGATAACTTAATGTACACCTTTTTAAAGTGACAAGAAATAAAAACTGTGCAGCTAATATATATATAATCAATGCGCGTCCTTCATGCTATAGTGAAAGGATGGAAACACAAAGAGCATAAATCGGTTCACATGCTTTTTTATTTTTTCGTGATCTGTCTCTGAACTATTTCTACCTTAAGTTCAAGACAATTACACTGGAAATCATGAAAATATGAGCTTAAGAGCAAATACAGATCAAGGTTTAACGAGAGAGAGTGAGGTGTAGGAAAAACCATCGAAAAAATTCAGGCACCAACGAGTTGAACAAAATAGTTCTAAAAAGAAAAAATGTAAATAAAACTTAAAAAATATTGGTAGAACACATCGAGTGTTGTGGTGCGTGACTTTTTTTTCTTTTGCAAAATAACGTGATTGTGTTTCTTTAAGTTACGCAAAAAAAGCTGCATGTGGTTAAAAAAAATTGAGGGGGCTAAAAAAAGTGATTCATACTTTTGTCAGATGAGCTAAGTTTGTGTTAGACATAAAAACAAACACATTTTTGTGTGCTTTTAATTTCAAGGGAGTGGGAGGCGGGTGGAGAAGAGGGCATAGGGTGATTGTAACCCGACAAGAGCAGATACTGTACGACACTAAGAAAAAGTTAATGCTATTTAAAAATAAAAAAAATGTACATGTTAAAGAGAGAAGAGTGGGGTTAATCAGTGCTTACATGAGTCTGGGTGTGACTTTTCCTCGGTCACCATTAAGGATGCCCGTTCGCTCGGGGGTATGCGCTGTTCTAATGCATTCACACAGTTTAGCATGCTCCTGGAAAAGATTCAGCATACCTAGTTTGGGTGAGCTATGCAACATATTTACCTTAAAGGACACTGGGCAAAAAATAAACACCAGAAGGCTTCCTTTTTTGGTCTATCTCCAAATATTTCCTTTTTATCTTCTCTTGGTTTTTGTTGAAATAAGACATAACTTGAATGTTTAAGGATACATTTTTTATGATGTAATATTTACGGTTATTATTGGAGGAAGTTAGGCTCAAAGGTTGTGGAGAGGCATGAGATACGAAAAAGATACCGTGTGAAAATAATGCCAATACTTTCATAACAGTTCCACGTTGTTATTTATTTTATATTACAATAGAAGTGGTTTTTTTTAATATCTTGGATTCACAAATATGTAAACCCTTACAGTGATTCATGTTTATTTCACCTAACTAAGTTATTTTAATAGGTCTAACTGTTTATATTGAAAATAGATTATTCAGTTCATTGTATTGACTTTTAAAATATTATTGCTATGCTGTTCCATTTGAAATACCAATTTTAACTATGATTTTAAAGAGTTCTAAAAATGTTCAATGAGCTATTTACTGATATAATCTATACAGAAACGATAAAAAAAAATTATATATATACTAACGTTAAAACATTTAGAATTGAAACATTTGTCATGTGCCAATATTCAGTATTGACACAGCTTGTTGCTAAAAAAAATTATAATAAAACACAATACTAGTAAAAAAACAACTTTGATACATGAGTATATAAATCACTTATTATAATTAAATATTCTTGTGAGAACATAACTGAGCAGCCACATGCAAAGTGTTTTTCCCCCCCTGCTTTAGCAAAAAGCTGTGCCTATTTACATTCTTTAAATTGATTCCAATAGTTTTTTTTTCTCTTGTTTCTAAAGCTTCTGATCTGAGCTGCGGGAATTTTTAAACGTGTTGGTCAGTTTTAGTGGCGTTTCCTCTGTACCGCTTACAAATGTTTCTTTGCTTGCAGATGTATTCTCCTCGCTCCTGAAATCGAATACACTTGAATTAAGTCTCTCAACCCTGACTTGACCCTCTTGGTTAATATATTTCTATATAAAGTTATATACATTTTGAAATGGTGCGACGTCTTAAAATCTTTGGTCTTCTGCCAAACATCTGCGCACACATCGCTAAGAGATGGGATAGCCTCAAAGCAGGGTCCCGATTTGTGTATAAAATCTGTCCGCAACATCCCACGCAGGGCTGCCACAACTACCACCCTGTTTTGTTTAGTTATAATATATGATGATTACATTCTATTTTATTTAGGTAATGTGAGGTCACACGAACAATCAACACCACTCAGTCTGGTACTAACTGCGTTTCCATTCATGCGAAGATTAAAAATGTCATGCTGTGCACCGTTGGGTTGATATTTGACTGGCTGGCCCCGAAGACTGTCTCAATGCAACGGGCCGCCGGGCATTTCCCCATGCATACGATTCTCAAGCGATAAAATGTATTTTTTTAAATAACTTTTATAATAAAGCGCTATATATATACATTTTTTAATGCGCTAAACAGATTTTCATATTACAACCGGAATCCTGCCTTCAGGGGCAAGTTATATATATATATTTTAGAAAATGAAAAAAAAAGCTAATACATTTAAAAAAAACTTTGGTGATGGTCGTTAAGCTTCTTTCTCTCCGCTGCAGCAAATTGTGGAGCGAGACAGAACGAAAAGCTGCCATGTGTCCTAGTATTGGAGACACACAGATAAAAACCCAGAAGCTGATGTAAATCAAACTAAAACGCTCGAGGGAGAAAGAGAAAAACATGACAAGACGCACAGACCACTGAGAGAGGTGTTGGGGAAAAGGGGTGGGGAGGGCAGGTGCTAAAATTACACTTAACGTATCAGCTGAAATAAAAAAAATATAGATTTGTTGACTGGCAGTGGGCTATTAGGTAACTGATAAAAAGAAGTTTGTCTAAAAGTTTAGCAAAAATATAGTTATCTTAACTAAATTAATATAAAATAAATACCATAAATTAGGGTCTGTAAAAACAAATATTGGAAATGTTTTTAAGTTCCTATTTTGAAAAAATGTCTCACTTTCATAGATTAGAAATGGCGCTGGTAGGAAATTATGTTTTAACCGGACATCGGATCCTAATGCCTCCTCCCCCATATTTGTTTTTTTTAACTCCTCAGTTAACAAAAATGGGGATTGAGGTGACAAAGTATTGTAATACGTAGCCTTATACAAATAATTTAGTCTTGTATCTGAGCCACGTGCTTGATCAAGTATAATACAAACAATATAAGTACAAAACAGGCGTACCTCGCTTTAAGGCGTTTCACTAATATGCCACTTTTCAATTAAATTTAGGTCTATCATTTTCAGTGATTGCTTTGGCTTTAAGGTCAGGGGCTGTCCTTAAATTATGTAAGGATGTTTTGGAGAGAAGCGGAGGGTTCAATGTTTTCTTACGAGGAGGTAGAGGGTATCTGAATTCATCTTACTTAAGGTAATGCTCATAGTGAGACAAAATCTCTAAGGAAAAAAAATCAGAAAAAAAATATATTAATTACAAAATTTTACTTATACTTCATTTTTTACTTATGTGTCACACCATTTCACCAAAAAAGTATTTTAAGATTTCATATCACTTGCTTCATTACCAATCCTTATGTCTAAAAATAACTAAACAGTTAAAATAATCTGATTTAATAAATAAAAAAATTGTTATGTAAGATAGAGGAGGTGGTAAAAATCATGAAAAATAGCCTTACATAATTTAAGGAGAGCACCTTAGTAATACAAGTACTGTAACATTTATTTATTATTTTTACTTCTACATAATTTTATTTAAGGCATCGCACTCTTGTACACTTAAAACACATTTGCACTATTATTTATTAAGTTTTTATATGCACTGGCAAGTGAAATAAAAGGCTGTGATTCACTTTAAGGCAGTGGTTTGGGGCCTAAACCACAATATTGGCGAGTTACGACTATAGTCATGTTTAACATTGCCACTATCTATTATAGTAAGTAGTGTAATTTCTAATTAATCACATATTTCAACAAAAAATCAAATGATTAACAGTACATATTTATTATTATTATTGGCACCGCGTTTTACTACCCGTTCGGGTTATACACACTTACGCTAATGTGTAATGGTAGATGGTGAGATGAAATGGAGGATCTACAGTTTAACGTGGAATCTGAACCACAGTGGAGGCCTGGCATTCCACACATTCACAACAGTAAATATTTATAATCACCCTTTTGTCACCCTAACTATTACTCAACTAATGAGCAGCAATAAAATATTATCATTTACTTCTAATACCAATAATAGCTAGATTACACTTTAACCAATTAAGTATAACTACAATTTCTGGCTCCTAATACAAATGTAATATATAGTGTTACATCAAATTTTGAAATATATTTTCTTTGTGAAAAGTAGTGTTGTTATTTCCTTAGTTCATAATAAACGGTACTGAAATATTCATCAGAAATAGTGCACCATTCTACCACCCTCTCAAAACAATGTGTGATTAAAACACATTAGTTTTATGAATTTATATTGTCGCATTTGCCGCTAAATATTTAGTAAGATCATACCTGATGCTTAAATTATGCTTAATAGTTATTCACATTAGTTGAGATATATAACTTTTATGTTTGTGTGTAATCTTGTGAGAATAAATATTTAAAAAAATATTATTTTCAAAAACTACTGTTATATATTATTATGGTGATAAACCAATTTGTTATGCTTTTGTAACAAAAATACGCCAAGAAAAGATAATCGAAAAGGATAGATCGTATAGTATTTTAGATCTTTATATTTATTATTAACTTATGTAAAACAAATAAGCAGTGGCGGCTCGTGTATAGGCACTACAGAACTGCAGCACCCCCTATTCCCACTTGATATTATCGATAAAATTTAATATAATGAGTCTTTTTTTCTTCAATTCTTTATTTATTTTTGTAGTGCAATATATATTCCTTAAGCTTAATGTCAGTACTTCAGTAGCCATCCCCCAGTTTATGAAAAAGGTACAAAAATCTTTGTATGGAACTGTGCGCTTCACAGTGCGAGCGACGTGGTGTTTTACTGTTGTGTGCATGCATACATAGGAGGGGGTTGAGGAGGAAGGCAGGACTGCCAGGTAGGGGGAGCGCTGTTGCTCTCACAGTGCCGTGATGGTGGAAGGAAGTTTTTTTTAATTCAGCGTGTGTTGTGGTTAAAAACTGTGTACCATATTCTTGAATGTGATATAAGTGTAGAAGAGTGTAGAATTAGATAATTATTCTGCTTCCAGCTATTCTATTTGATTCATTTTTTTTCGGTTCTTTTATTTAACATAAAGACTAAATGCACTTTCAGTACTTTCAATGGAGAAAAATTTTCTCAATTGTCATCCAGAGATCAAGGGGAAAATTATTGAACTTTTTGCGCAAATTAAAACAAGAAGAATGGATTTCATTTTTAAATGAATAGATCAAGCTTGAACTGTAACAATTTAAGTTAAAGTAAGTAAAAAAAAGTTTTTTTTGTTAGGATTTTATCAAGTTCCTGAATAAATTTTCTTTTTATACATGTTTTTTTTTACTTTTATGCAATTTTAAAACAAAGGCTAAACATTTTCTGAAAAATCAACCCCACTATTCTTAGCTACGTGCCGTGCCGCCACTGCAAATAAACACATATATTTAGGTTAATCATAAACACCCCATTTATTGGTAGAAATAAGCACTTTATACAAAGCAGATTATTAATTTTAATCTTAAGGAAGTTGTATTAATAATGTACATTACAAGTTTAAATTAATAAGTTTAAAAATAATTCTGTCAGCTGTCACCACTCTCAGCTCGGAGTGTTCCACCAAAAAAACAAAACGAAAAAACCCACCAAATAATCATACAAATGAGCCAATCAATCAATCACAATTCATGCAACATAAGGTCCTCTAGGGTGGAGTTGGAAAAATCTCATGCAAAAACTCAAAAGATAATTTAAAAAATAAATAAATTAATAAATGTATTTAAAGAATTAAAACCTGAGTCGGCACTCACCAAAGAGTTGGTTTGTGAACTTATGCTTTTATGAGAAGCCAACAAAGCCTTATTAACAACAACAAATTAACAGATCGTGGAAGTATCCCGCTTTAACATATATCCAAAAAACATTTAATTTAGAATCAAAAGTTAGAGAGAACTAGCCTTAACTGAAATTTACAACTAAAAATTTACTCTCAAAAATCTGTAAACCCTTAGAATAATTTTGATAAGACTGAAGTCAGAAATGAAATTTATTTTTGATTGGGTGGTAGGGGCGTGTTTTTTTATTTGAGTGACTTATGGTCAAGTTTCACCAAAGAAAAAGTTCAAGAAATATTTGAGACAATAGTTTTGTTCGAGTCGACTTTTGGGAACAGTTTTACACCTTTGACAAGTACAACTTGGCATAAATTAGGAGCAGCAGGAAGAGGTGACATGTGAACAGCTTTTCAGTTCTTTCACTTTTCTTTTTTAAGATTTCTGAAGAAAACTTTGTTTTTGATCATCTTGCACAGTGACCGATAATCCAGTCTAACACGAGAGTATAGAGTTTGCCAATGTAACCACCGCATATTTTAAATCTTATTTTAGAAATGGACAATGATGATGATGATCATCATCATCAATTATCATAATCAATCAATCAATCATCCATCATCACCATGCTTATCATCATTATTATTATTAACAAACTGAATTGAAGTCCACAGTTTGCGTTTGTTCCCCTAACTTATGTTTTTAACTTTCAACACACATCTTTTGCGATCACATGTCTACTAAAAAAAAGAGCTTATGTTTTAAAACACAGATGTTAAAAAATAATTGTGAAGAAGGTTCACAACAAAGTAGCTCTAAAACTTTAAATATATCTATTTTATGTAAGTTTATATTCAATTTTTTGTATAAACTCAAAATTAGTCGATTTTTTAAGATCAATCAAGATTATGGTTAGACTTAGTTTAGAAATATTGCACTCTTTACTTTTTTTCTTCTTTTTCAGTTCCAAACCCACCACACTCATTCCCACTCGAGAGATGGAGCAGAAAAGGCTATTTTCTACCACGGGTACAGCTGTGACAGCGATGTAAAAAGCCAGGGAGTATACCTGTCCTTATGATGTGAACGTAAAAAAGCAGGAAAGTACAAATTAAGCTGCTTGTTACAGGCGACACGAACATAACTATTTTATCCCTCTTGAATAACTTTTAAAAAAAAACATATTTGGTGTTGTAGGCTTTATGAATTCTATAAGACTTCAATAAACTACTAAACTAGACATTAGGGAGAAATACAAAAAAATACATTAGTAAATATTACTTTGGCTGGTGTGGGGGAGGATTTTACAAAAGTGGGTAGTTGAAACCCCAAAACACCCCCTCCTCAGTACAGCCTGGCTTTGGAGCTATTTAATGTTGAAATTTAAGTAAAACATATATTACCCCCCCTCCCCCTTCTTCCCCAATGAGAGCTTAAAATGACCTTTTCCTCATATTTCTAGGTCTATAGCAACTCTTTGGTGGGTATAGATTGACCTAATTAACTGCTTAGCAAATTAGATATAGAAGGCGTTGATAAAAAAATGAAACAATGCTTTAGGGGAGGTTGGAGGGTAAAAATGGAACATTTTTATATGAGGAACCTATATCTAGAGTGCGTATAACCCAAATGGGTAGTAAGATGCGGTGCTAATAATAATAATAATATATCCAAAGGGTATATCTTATAGACAAAAATGCGAAACTTAATATAGAGATATGGGCATTTATTGCTAAGGGTTACACACGTGCTCATAAGATAGCAAGTTACAGTAACTATCCTCTCCGCTCCTGTGGTATATCTACTCGCTTACCATTCATTAACACCCCATCCGTCTTCTTCGTAGTAACATGCTTGAGTAATGCCAAACTCCAATTACAAGAGTTATTTGTTACATACCCTGCCCCTGTGCATTTCCTTTGCCATTTTTGCCTAGAAAAGATCCCTAATTGATATGGGTTCCTCATATCAAAATGTCCATTTCCACCCACCTATCTACTCTAAAGTAATGTATCATTTGTTCATAAACATCCCGTATATTTGGTGGTATAGTTATTTTTAAGGTCTATGAATTTAAGGTAAACAACTACAACTATTCCAAAACTGTGTTTGTGTTTGCTGTAGCTGCAGCTCGGCAACTAGACAATCATGCAAAGAAATAATATTAACACTTTCATGCAATGTTGACAACTTATTTGAGGGATGCACTAGTACTCACCCATACAACCTACTTTCTCGAATACTCCCCCTTTGTAATATTGGCAAGAAAAAAAAGGAACATCATATATAAATGATAAACTAAATACTGGTAATCAAGGAAAATAATTTGAAAAAAAAAAAAAAAAA
>CABFVX010002204.1:32940-104233 GCA_902151425.1 Timema shepardi | reverse complement strand
AAAAAAAAATGCAATCACTTGACTTCACAAATGGACACACTTTTGTTCGTTATAACAATAGCACAAAATAACTAAAATAAATTAACAAAGAGATTCATTCAAACAAAATTAGAGTTAAAAACAAATTACACATTTTTTTTTACTGCATTACAGGAACAAGCTAATTGCGCCAAACAAATCAATTAAAGATAATTATAAACATGTTTCAACGAGTAGGTAAATGTTTCAACATGTTGCCTAAAATGGATACAAAGGAGATCAAATCCAAGAATTTAAACAAAACACATTTAAATAATTCTGTTTTGAAAACATGCATAACAGATCAAGATATGCCTAAAAAAACTTTGTAAATATTAAAAGTTCTACCAACGCCTGTTTAGGTGATTTTTGGATGTGTCATAGATAAGACATAAATGCACGAATATCTATCTACATCTTAAGAGACCATCTCACCCCAATGGATAACTCCTAGACTGTACCTTTGGTAGGTAATAAAGCACAACTAGACGTCACATTGTGGTGTGATATACAACAAATTAAAGAATTATTAGTTTAAAATGAAAGAAATGGCTAGAGAGAACCCAATTTTGCTTTTGACAAGTGAAAAAAGCAGAAAAACACAAACTGGTATGTTTTCTTTTTCGAGTCTTCTTAATATGAGGCCATTCATTTAAAGTGGCTTACGTTATGTAACTGAAGTGGATGCACCATATAATACCAGGGATACCCGACAGGTGTTGATAGGACATCCACCGAGTTAACCCTTTTAGTGTCACACCTATTATAGATCTCTGTGTGAAGAGTGAACACATCTATCTCAATAATCGCCAAACTGTTACTTATAAAGTAATTCTTTAGATTATTCAATCATTTTTATCTATGTATACTGTACTATAAAGAGGGAAAAATTCTGGTTCTAGTGAAATAATACACTCTTTACTGTACCTATCAGGTAATGCTTGAACTAGCGCAGATAATAAAAAGTCGATCATATCAGCTCATGGCACTAAAAGGTTTAAATACTTATTGGGCCTTGTTCCAATGCATGTTTTATTCGATAAGACTAGTTTAAACATGCACCTAATACAAGATAATACACAAACAGACAGAAATAACATTGGTAGTTTTCCTCCTGAGTCATTATTTGGAAGGAATTTAAAACCCACAAACAATCAGTCAATTATGAATGTTGTGGATCACACCAAACAAAAATAAAAGAGCAGTTATTAACTAGTAATAATATGTTTATATTAGAGGGGGGAGGGAAGTGATTAGAAAAAAAATACTAACAAATGGTTACTAGTGTTTTGTCTAAGATAATATGTTACCACGCATGGAGCTAATGAATGTACATTGTACAGTACTGTCATATTTTCATAGGAAGAACCTTAGAATTGTTACTAGATCTACTTTCACATGTCCATACATCAAGTCATGTAGTCTGCAGCTCTCACTTTTGATATGTATAATTTATACATATAAAATGACACAAATAATATGGCAAAACACTATCAATATTCTCTGCAAAAAAAAAAAGTTTGTATTTTCCAAAAGTTTCTTTCCAGCAAAATCCTGCTATAGATTCACTATTCGCTAAATAAGTGTACAGTAAATTCAAGGACATATTTGTGGAAGATGGCAGATGAATAGACACTCTGATCTAAGGCAAGATGTTGAGTGCAATAGGCTGCAAGGATCTGATCTATTTAGTAACTATCTAGCAAGTTTGAGATAAGCCGTTGAAAACTCTGGAACCCTGTCCTCAGTCAGGCATGATGACCTCCATACCAACCTAACCAGGAGCTTTTTGTTTATTTTTCACATAGTCTCGCTAACCTGTCCTGGTTATACACACACACACACACACACACACACACATATAAAAATTATGCTAATAGGATAGATATGAGAAGGTGAAGCTTGAGAGGAAATGTACCCATATTTGCATGGTAAGCTCTTAGTACAAAACCTCCCTCAGCACACCAGACCGAGATTCAAACTCCAATCTCCTCGTCACCAGCAAACCAGACCAACCACAAGCCTAACGTACTAGACCATGCAGGTGTTAGGAGAGCTGTATCGGCCTTGAATTATAAATATTTGAAACTTCCAGAATGTTTTAAAGCAGGGGTCAGCAACAAGTTGTTCGAGATCAACTGGTCGATATCGTGGCAATTTTTAGCTGATCACATGAGAAAAACTACAACATTATTCAAAGTTTATCATCCTTTATTCTAAATTCACAAATATATCAATTACTTTCAAACAATTATAGTGACCCAAAATAACCTCTATTGGTGATAATCGATAATGTTGAAAGAAAATGTACATTTAATTTAATTTATATTTTTTTCTAAAATGGTGGGGATATAATTATTTGAGGAAAGTTTGAATTTTAAGAATAAATATAAATGTATAGACAAAAACAAAGAAGCAAAAGTAGAGCAGAGTAAAGGTGGGTAATCACAGGACCTTTGATAAGCTTGCAATTCGATCAGGGCTGAAAAAGGTTGCCGACCCCTATTGTGTTAAATGGTTAGTAAAAGTGAGATGCGTAGTGCATAACATTTAAAACCATGACATGTCATTTTAACAACAATATTCTCACTTAATTCAATATATGTTGAGAGAATATCAAAACATGCAGTGAGTTGTACAAGTAACTAAAACTGTGTGTCATTTAACACTAAAACTTTACACTCTAGTTTGGCTTGATTAGCATAAGCTTTTCCATACCAGCCAAAAAATACTATCCATTTCATATTGGATAAAATCTGCAGCACAGCCATCAATCAGAACTAATCAAATAAAATTACTGTATTTCTTCAATCCTAAGACACTTTTTTTTTTTTGTATTTAAACATCTCTAAAAATAAGGTACATCTTAGAATTTATGGCGTCTTATAGTCACAGTTCTTTTTTGACCAACACTCTTTATGGCTCAGAAGAATTAGACTCTGAACGTGAAGTAGACTTTGATATTGATTCAAAAGGGAAAAAAAAATAACACATCTAATGATAAATGAGGTACTAATGTTGTTAGTAAATTGAAATCTGTTATAAAAATATTTCTTAGATATAAGGTATTTTATCATTTAGGTGCATTTTACAATAAATGTCTTATAATTGAAGAAATATCATAATAAATAGTAGAATAGTTTTTTTTAAAAAAAGTGAAGAAAAACCAACACATTAGTAGTTACTAAATCTAAAGTTCATGCATACTTTAGTCAAAATTAGTGTTTTTGTATGTGTGTGTGAGAGAAAGAGAGAGTGAAAGAGAGAAAGAGAGAGAAAGAGAATTTTCAACACTAATTTATGTACTTCTGTCAAGAAAATGCTGTTTGTTTCTAAACACATATGCTGAAAAATAAATCCTTAGCAGCTAAAAAGAAAAATAACTACACTCTACACTTAGGTTACAAAGTCAGAGCATTAGGTGAAAATGGCATTTTTTCAAAATTACCAGTTAAATTTGTTTAATAACCCATAAAGTACCTAGTACATGCTACATACTGTTTTTATTTTATGATTTAAAAACAAATTGTTTGGGGCAGTACATCTTGCTACCTCTTTATCAACAAATGCATATCCACATTTCCCATATTGTGCTCATTCCAGGGCCTCTCAAGGAGTTTAATAGCAGGTTGAACTGTTCACACTAAATAAATTGGTAGTCTTTTCTTTTTTCACAAAGCCATATATCTCTCCCCCCTCCCCCCAGCGTCTTATTACCTTTTTGGGTTTCACACATACATTAACCGCACTGATACAATCGGAATGAGACCTGCTTCACTAGCCGCGTGATCTAACACGCTACTCTTGCAGTAGACTAGACTGCCGATGATGGGAAGATTGAGGTTCGAATCTCGATCAGGTGTAGTGAGGTTTTTTCCAAAATGGTTTTCCAAAATGGTTTTCCACAATGGTTTTCCACTCTCCCTCCACACACACATGGGTCCAGTTCCTCTAAATATAACCTTCTTAATCACTAAAACTATTTGCGTGATTAGGACATAAGCGTATAACCCAAACAGATAGTAAGAAGTGGTGCTAAAAAAAGGGGAGGGGGGAGTGGAAGATACAATTTGAGAGGAAATGTACCCACATATGAATGAAGTGTGTCAAACCATATAGTAAAAGAAAAAACCACCCTCAATACACCCAACCCAAGATTCAAACCTCGATCTTCCCATCACTCGTAATCCAGTCTAACATGAGGGACACATCAGACCACACAGCCACTGAAGCAGGTCTTGTAAAGTTGAATTCTTGGGAGTTAAATGTGTGACTCATGCAACTCTGCAGTATTTAGTATCAAAAAGAACTTCAACAGTCAAAGAGGTCCATGTAGTGAAAATGGCTAATTAAATGTTATCTTTTCTTCATGAGACTGTACTTGTTAATCAATATTTGTCTCACTAACTATACACACTTTCTTTAAGTTGGGCTATACACTTATGTACTAATTACACTAATGGTTTTAAGGATGAGGAAGGTTATATTTAGAGGAAGTGTACCTGAACTTTGGTGGAAAGAGAGTGGAAAACTACTTTGGAAAAACCAGCCTCAGTAAACCTGACAATATTCGAACCTCAATCTCCCCATCATCGATGGTCTAGTCCATTGCTAAAGTAGCGCCTTAGACCATGCAACCACTGAAGTGGCTGCACACTATGTTACAACTACACAGAAGAAAGTGTATGTGTTCACATCAGTTTATCGCACACTTATTAGCAGGGATGCCAACTCTCTACTGTCAAGCAAGAGAAGACCACACATATCTGAACTGGGTTGTATTCCTCTGAATCAGATATTACTTTTGTTTTTAGAATTTTATAAAAACCTGTGCTTTATAGCACATAGCAATACAAACGCATAGTTCCACAAAATAAATCACACCATATACAAATTAATTTCAACCCCATTGAGATTAAAACCTAAGTCTAGGTAAAGGGGGTATAAAGTGATCTAAAATTTAGATTTCAAAATACAAAGTTTTGACAAAAAAATTTAAATTAGCTTATTTTTTACATGACTAATTAATATATTATATTGTTACTTTATAGTAGGGCCCGAGAATACTACTGTTAGTGTACTATCCCAATATTAGATAGTACTATTTTACAGTCTAATCAAGATGTTAAACATCAATACAAGGGCGACGATGCTACGACCACAGAACATCAAAGAAAAGACACAGTCAAAACATCTACTTCAGTTATTAATTCATGCAAACAATAAAATGAATCAATGAGTAAACCTTAACTATTTAAAATAATGCTTATGAACCTACTTTCTTGAAAAGTATAAAAATTGATAAAAAAATATTCTATAAAAATGTTACCAACATACTTGACCATGCAGCTTTTCACTTATGTATTACTAAACTCATTTATGATAAATTAAGGTGGATTAAAATGCTATAAAAAAAGAAGAGATAATCTATAACACACACACACCTTACTTTAAAATCTATTACCTAAAGTTAGATATACACATATAGTACAGTCAGGATAGATTTTTAGCTAGAATTAATTCAAACAAAAATAATTTTTGGTTCCTGTCAAATCATCTATCCCCTAGATTCATATATTAAAAGTCTACATCTGTATCTTTAAGCCAATGGCCACCTTAGTGAAAAAATGGCGTCCACACTTGATCCTTATAAAGTTTTTTCTCATTTGTAGGAAAACCTTACTTCCCACAAAAATTTGTTCTGAATCAAAATTAAAGAATACAAAATTACCTATAAATATTGTATTTAACATTTTTCTCTGTAAGATTTATTAATTAATAATTTTCTTAACTACAGACTTTTTTTTTGGTAGTCTACTACTTTTAATCTGAAAACCGTTGGCTCAATGAAAAACTGCTGGAACAAATTTGCAAATCATACTGTATTACATAACAAATGGCTGGAGGTGAGGCAGGTGGGGGTGGGATGCGCGAGGGAGCAAAATGAATGGATCAAAGTTGGATATCAAGTTTAAAAGATTTACAAAACAATTTGGAAACAAAATACTGTTATCAATACTTTATGATAATTAGCTTCAATATTTTAAGTAAACTAATAGACAACATGAATATTTTAGTCCATCAAGAGTTACCCAAATCTTATCATACATCATCTTCATCATCACTCACACAGTCCAGAGCACACAGTACATTACTACAGTTCTTTCTGCTGTAGTTGGTGCAAATTTCACTATATGCAATTTCATATTTTCGGCATTTGCAATTCCCGAAACATGTATCCAATCGCACTCCATCTGTCTTTCACGTACACCTTATCATTTTAAGTAATGCATCTGGCAACTGACCTTGGACCAGCGCCACAGGATGGAGATTGCCAACATTCACCCATCCAAAGTTTTGGGGATTTACTGCATTACATCCACTGTTTTCCAGATTATTTAAGTATGAAGTTTACCTCATTGAATCTAATAAGTCTCTAGCGGGATTCCCTTCATACACATACACTAACACTTTTAATGCTGTCGATACAATATCATCTAGTAGGGTATCTGAATGACCAAGTTTGCAGCCATAGTGATAAAGTGCATTTGAGGAGTACATTTCACGTAAGACTACTACTTTACCTTTCCCAAAAAGAGAACTCGTGCCGTCACAGCCTGTTGAGGCATGAGTATAAAGCAGTACCTATAGCACAGGCCCTTTCGCCAAGAGATGCTTTCATATCAATGACTATGTTTTGTTCCATTACTTATAGAGGATTGCATCACAATATTTTGTTTTTCATGGTATAGAAGCATCAATAGAATATCTGTGTCGTCCACCATTACTGTCACATGCCTATTCTCTGAAATTTCTAGAGCTGTTAGTACTATTTTTGAGTCTGCATCTGCAATATCATATATTAAATGTTTCACTTTTTCTAGTTCACCACCCAGCATTTTTATGAAGTTCTGTTTGTTCTCCTTATTTCCCAAAAACTGTTCTTTCTTTGTGACTACGGGTGTAATTTGGTCAACAGATATGGTCAGTGAAGGAAGAGTGCCTCATTCGATGATCCTGTTCCATATCTTTAACGATACAGGTCATGTAGCCATCAAAAACTACAATAACTTTCCTATAGTGCTTGTAAATACGTGTTTTGTACATGTGAATAATCTCACCAAAAGTAACATCTGAAATCCAACTTAACTTTTGAAGATGTGCTCCACCATCAAGGACATAGTAGGTGTGGTTTTGTTCACTTATAACAGCGTCAGAGGCTGGCTGCCACCATACTATCTAAATCCTTTGCAAACACTGCCTTTTCACTTTTTCTAATACTCTGTTTCTGAGGATCAGAAAGAGATGGAGGCCATGTGCAAAGTTCATATTTAAAATTGCTGTTTACATTCTTCAAATCGGGACTAAGGATAAACACACTAACATTCTTTGCGTTATCAAATGTGGATCAACGTAAACTGTCTTTCTATCAATTAGTGTACATTTTCTCAACACCTTCATCGCTATAGCTTGATTTACTTTTTTCGTCTTCAGGAGATTTTCCATCCATCCCTGCCATAATTAACTTGCCTAATTTTTCAGCTTCATTGGTAGTCAAATAATCAGCTGTTTACTAACTTTTTTGATGGTTTTATTATTCATTTTTCTAACAATGGTACCTACTGCTTCCACCCTTTAGTGAGAAGCTGGAATAATCTCTCTTCTTTCTTAGTGAAGTCATGACATCTAATGCAAATAATATGCCTACCAAACAATTAGACTAACAACACTAAGTTGAAACAAAGTACACAGCTATACAGAGTGGTTAAAATTGAATTAACTTCCAATTAAACCAAAAATGAAACAAATATATAAATAGTTAGGTACGTGGCTTAAAGATTGATATCAGTAAATTGCTCAGGAAAATCCAGTCAGCTTTGTAGGTTATATTGTGATAGTTTACGTATAAGAGTTCATACTAATGATTTAACCCTTGGCTTATGAGTTTTCTTTGTTAAAACTTGTATTCTTGAAATATAATCCTAGTAGTTCCTATAATAATTGCTAGATCACAGCACTATCCATCTCTACTGCTTGTATGTCTACAATTATTATTATTATTATTATTATTATTAGCACCGCGTCTTACTACCCATTCGGGTTATACGCAATTACGCTAATGTGTAATGGTAGGGTGATTGTGAGATGAAATGGAGGACCTACAGTTTAACGTGGAATCCGAACCACGGTAGAGGCCTGGCATTCCCCACATTCACAAGATGTCTTGTCAGAGGTGAAGGAAGGGTTTGGCAATCAGATAAATCTTTGCCGCGACCGAGAATTGAACCCCGGCCGCCAGCACAGAAGTCTGACACCTTACCCCTAGACCACCAGGTCACCTATGTCTACAATTGAATACAACATGACATGAGAGATTAAAAACAGTAAAACATTATTTATAGTAGACGGGGTGGAATTACAATAACTGTACACACAATGATCAAAAGGGTTAAATACTGACCTTCAAAAAAGATGTTTCAATGTAATATTTAGTTACTCTATTCAAATGTTTACACAAACATTACAAACTTGCATCACACAACAAAACAATAACCTCCCACCATAATTTGGGGCGATGCGGGTGGGGACGGTTTCATTTGCTCTTATCCCTCCCATGCCTAAACCTCCTCCCTTACCGATTGATATCTTAACTATTTTGTATTAAAAGATATGCTCTACAAATTTGTTTGAACATCATGTTTCATTGAGATAGTACTTTTTGAATCAAAAGTGATAAAACTTCAAAAAATAACAAAAATATAAAAACTAGAAATTAAGAAATTTTACAGATATTGAAACACAAAATATATATATTGAGAAAAACCTTCCAATGGGCCTGGGCTGGACGCCATTTTCCAATATGGCGGGGAAACCAAGATGTAGATTTTTAGTATGTTAATCCAGGAGGTATAAGGTTGAGTAGGAACCAAAAATAATTTTTGTTTGAATTAATTCTAGCAAGACCCACTATTTTTGCTATCCCGACTTGATTAATATTATAAGTTGTATATACATTATTCCAACATAAAGTATAAGGGCCAGTTTCATAGTCAAATTTAGTATGCCTCAAGTGCGGCGCTACACTAAGTACAAGACGACACCTACCTAAACTCAAATGGAATGGGCCGTTCTCGCATAGGAAACTGGCCCATTCCATTCTGGTTTAGGTAGGTGTCGTTATGTACTTAGTGTAGCGCCGCATTTGAGGCGTACTAAATTTGACTATGAAACTGGCCCATAGTCTAATTTAGTACGCCTCAAGTGCGGCGCTACACTAAGTTCATGACGACACCTACCTAAACTAGAATGGAATGGGCCAGTTTCCTTTGAGAGAACGGCCCATTCCATTCTGGTTTAGGTAGGTGTCGTCTTGTATTTAGTGTAGCGCCGCACTTGAGGTATACTAAATTTGACTATGAAACTGGCCCTTAATCTTTAGTCAAAGAGAGAAAATTTTATTTAAATTATGCAAATACCGATAACACAAATGCTTGACATAACAAGCTCTCCAACAAAATGAACAAAAATAATTTATGATAGTTACTAGTATAAGTCAACTTGAATTAAAGTATTGATTACCAGTTGCTTTTTTTTAAAAAAAAAGTTAAAAGAAATTATTGAAAGCACACAATATACTTTAGCCTAATTTTAACAAAGACTTTTTTAATTTAATTTTTTACTTTTAACAAATACAATTTTAATCCCATTAACAATTAATTAAATCTACTTCATTATTTAGAATGCTGTTTATATAGGCAACCTTTTTCTCCCTGGTTTTAATTCATATTTTAATTAATGTATTTAGAACTGTGACCTTTACACAGTACTTATAATTTAATCATTCCAAAACAATTGCACTTTAGGCTCAATTTATGACTGACCCAATGTGTCAATATTCACTGTTCATTTTGATCAAGAATTCTGAAATCGACAGAGTAACTTTTAGATTGGAACTCATAAAACTACTGGAGTAACTCCCATTTGACATAAACTCAAAAATGTATAATTCAAAGTGCACTTTTTGTATTAGTTACACAGATTATTAAAAAATCTGTTGAGTGGAATCTTATTGGACAACTTAAAGCAACTTATATTGTTTGTTTTTTAAATTAAAAATAATGTAAATTTGAATTACTTAATTTAATTGAAATACATGGAAGAAAGTAGAGGAAAGATGGATATAAAAACAAAATGGCTTTTACGATCAAAAGTAGAACAAAGTTCACACTTATATATTGCTGCCATTGGACAAAGAGGTAATGGCTGTCTCTCAAAGAAAATTGATCATTACTGCCCAATCCAAAAACCTAAGTTTAATTATATTGGAAGTCATCAGGAGGGAGTATTAGGATTAGTTTAGGTGTAAGGTATACGGCTGGGTTGAATTTTTTCTAATCGGTTGCCTGTATGCCTAATTTTTTGTTCAAAACTTTTATACTGCACAAAATAGTTAGGTCCTGAGAATGTTGTTAAAAGTTTACTTTACAGGCAACTTTTGGCGTATTATTTCTTTGTTTCTATTTTGTAACTTTTTATGTTTTTAAACAAACACGAATAATATATTGTTTTTTATTATTTTATTATTGAGTTATCTGTTTTAACTCTGCTATAATTTGCATTTGTCTGGGGTATATATGTCTCACAACATTTAAACGCATTAGCCTATTTAATTCAAAATTGATACAGTTGTTATTTGTACTTTAATACAGATAGAGTTTGTTGGGGAAGATAATCAAAATATGGGTTGGGAAGAAATCAACCCTTACATGCATAAAAAAAATAATAGCTTCTATAATTTAATTATTGCATATACTTATCTTTTAGGGCATTTCCTGATACCTTATGCAACTGAAAAATTGGTGTAAATATGCAAACTAATGTAATGACATTTAACAAAAATTACACTTTTAATTATTATTTTTTGGGATGGGAAAAGGGGAGGGAGGAGGGGGAGACATAACTGGGGCCCCGCAAACAAAGAACCTCATGTCTGCTAAGGACAGTCCTGCTATAACACATGTATACTGACAGTCTGGTAGCATGTATTGTGCAGACCATCTGACGAAGCTCAGAATTGCAAGATGCACATTAAAAACAAATCATATTACAAACAACGCCTTGGAACGGAACTCGTTCGTAACCCAAGAGTTGCCTGTAATTTGCTATGATTATTCTGAAAGTTAACACCTTAACTTATAAAAGCAGTTTTCCATGCAACATACTTCATGTTCTGATGTGTTCAAATCATGTCTTTAAAAAATTAAAAAATAAATGCCATGCAATGACTACAATTTATGCCGGTGGTATATGCTAATCTAACTCAATGTTTTTACTTTATATATTTAAGTCAGTCATTATTTCATGTTGTATATTATTAACTGGATCAATGAAATATTATTTTATGTGATCAAGGTACAGGCAAAACTTTATTTTACTAGCTATTAGCTATAATTTTACCGCTTGGATAGTAATATAATCGTAGATGATTTGTAATTATAATTTGTAATCAGAGTTAAATTTAAATGTTTTATCACAGTTATTAAGTTAGATTTTAACAAATTTTTGAATATTTGATTTATGTTAATTTTTTTAAATATTAATACTAAACATATTATTTGTGGTAGATCCTACTTGTATGAATGTTATATCTTATTGTTATTTAAAAAACTAATTATAATGGTAGTTTTTTTAATTATGTTGTTCAACAGAGCTTAGACTAAGTATTTAGGGTGAGTATAGTTTAGATTAAGTAGAGTTAGTGAACCTGGCCAAGATCTGAGCCCTAACCTTCCATCAATTGCCACTTAAATGGCTCAGACAGCGTGGGTCTTAACATGTTTAGTCATTATTACACCAAACTATGATATTAGGTATAGTTTTTATGTTCTCACATGTTGCAGGATAACAGATTTATTTTGGCCGAAAAGGGAAGAGAGAAAACTATAAACATAAAATTATTTTTTCAAAGAGTCAAACCTCATATGTTAATTATGTCCTGAGCCAAACACTAAATTCCAGGAATTAGGATCCTTATGCCTCGTCTACATACTCTGTATCTGTACTCCATGAAAGTTGGGTCAAAATTAACTTTCTAAGGACCGACAACTACATGTGGAATTGTGAATTGAAATGAAAACACCAATTATGGAGAGAACAATTGCCATTTTTTAGGTGAATTGTACAGTGATTTACTTACCTTAGCAATTTTTTGGAAAAATTAACGAAATAAAGTTTGTCATTTTAACTAAAGAAAGAAAAATACAAAATAACATATGGAGATTGTAATTACAGAATTAGCTGATTTTTTTTTTATTTCAACAAATTCAATTGGACAACATATTAGACAACACATGATTAAGGATATGGAGTGTATGAACAATACCATATTTCTTCAATTCTAAGATACACTCGTTCTCCATTTAATCGTCTATAAAAATGAGATGCGTTTTAGCCTTGCAGTTCTTATTTGGCCAACTCTCTGGATGCCTCAGAAGACTATATATTATGAGATGATAAAGACAACTCAGAAAAATCTGACTGATAGCGATTTAGATGGGAGGAGTGAATAAGATACTATTATTGTTGTTAATATATTGAATTCCGTAATAAAATATATTTCTTAGATATAGAGTATTATATTGTTTAATTTTTATTTATTTTCCTAAAATCAAAGATTTTTTTCTGTTAGTGGTACTGAAAAATTAAAGTGTCTCTTACAATCGAAGAAATACTGTATGTAATTTTTTTAAAAAGTACTATTGAGAAGTTGAAGTTTGTTGGGCGCATTTTAGCCATCACAAGGAGTAACACTATTAGGAACAAAGTTATCAGAGAAAGAGAGAGGGAACAAGGAGTACATGAGATAGTAGAGGAAGCAAGAATGAGATGGTATGGTCATGCAATGAGGATGGAAAAAAAGAAGATGCCAAAGAAAGAAAATGTTGGAAATGAAGTATATAGGAAAAATACCACAAGGGAGGCCAAGAAAGATATGGAAGGAGCAGAAAGTGTTCAAGTCAGATGAGAATAATGGGCGAAATTATAGGAGGGATAGTGGTGGAAGGGTAAAGGGAGATGGAGGCATTTTACTAAACTGACCCGGCCACAGACTTGAAACATTTGATGATGATGATGATGATGATAATGATAATGATGATTATGATGATGATGATGATGACGACTATTGAGAGCACTAAGGATGATAAGGATTAAGAGTTATGAAACATGAGGACAAGGCTTAAACCTTCTATATCTAGGAAAGAAATCTTTCAAAATATTCCTGGGAAAGGAGGGGGGGGATTTTCATAAGTATTTTTTCTTGGCCACATATTAAAAGTTGATTAAAAACAGAGTAATCGACATATCTTTTATCAGAATGTGGAAAAGTCCAATTCTGACCCAAATCCTTTGTTATTACTTTTAGCACCAAGTCTTATTACCCGTTCGGGTTATACGCACTTACACTAATTGTGTAATGGTAGGGTGATTGTGAGATGAAATGGAGGACCTACAGTTTAACGTGAAATCTGAACCACGGTGGAGGCCTGGCATTCCACACATTCAAAAGTTGTGATTGAAACACGTCTTGTGAGAGGTGACGGAAGGGTTTGACAATCAGATAAATCTGTGCCAGAACCGAGAATTGAACCCCGGGCCCCCAGCAAAGAAGTCTGACACCTTACCCCTAGACCGCCAGGTCACCTTTTCAAAATCTTATAACTCAAGGTTTCTTTAATCAATTATTATTTGAAATAAATCATCAATAAAAGCCCTGTATCAATTCTGTGGCCATAAATTACTAAAACAAAAAAAATAATCCCAAAACCAGATTTAAAAAAAACCCTATATAATATGATTGTGTTAGTTATAACCAATAAAGCATAATATCTTCTAAGAGTTTTTTAATTTTACTAGGTTGGTGCTAACACAATTTCAATATAAAACCATTAAAACAACTTGTAGACCTATAGGCAATGCACACACACCGAGACAAACAAGAAATCATCTTCAAAATCAGTTGAAAACTATCAGCAGATGTGCGCTGTTGGAAATGTGATGGAAATAAATAAAATAAACCAACACATATCTATAATTAAGGTATTGATTTAACCGTAAGCTAGTAAATCCTGGGAAAGACTGACAGGAAAGTAGAGTTACTTGTAGTATTAATCTAGCAATCAACACATACATTACCAAACTTAGTTTGTATTCTGCACCAAATTTTATATTGATTTTAAATTGCCAATGATCAGTCCAATTATCATGGGAATGTTACTAGATCAACTTTAATATAGCTATATGTCAAGTCATGTAATCTGCAGCTGTCACTTTTGATAGATATTATCAACTATTAAATAAAAATAGTAACTATAATGATAATAATAATAATAATAATAATAATAATAATAAAGTGTTCAAAAATGAGGTGGCCCAATGGTTAAATAATAATATATCAAAATGCTATCAATATTGACTGGAAAAAATGTTTGGTTTTAAAAGGTTGTCCAGATGAAAATTGGATTGTGTTAGCAATGAACCGTTAATAATATATAACACTTAACATAATGAGTGAGAAATGAGCTTTATGACAGGGTGAACATTGAAAACTTTCGCTGATAGCTCGTGATGAGTCAACTTCATTTTTTTTTTAGAATATTAATCTCATTTCACCAACAAATCTTTTTTCAGAATCCAAATCTTAAAAAGAACTTGGCAAACATGAGATGTTAAATTTCATGCAAAGGTATTTAATAAATTTTGATTGTATTCCCATTATTTACTAAGCTACGATACTGAATAGAATTAGTGTCTGAATGTTCAAGGTGTCACTCCAGAGTTAGACTAAGCTGCCGATGATGGGAAGATCGAGGTTTGAATCCTAGTCGGGTGTGCTGAAGGTGTTTTTTCCCCCAAAATAGTTTTCCACTCTCCCTCCCCACTAATGCGTGTACAATTCCTCTAATTTCAACCTTCCTCATTCCTAAAACATAAGCGATAAAAAAAATTGCACTAAAACAAACTTCAATTCAAAATTGTAAAGGTTTTTTTTAAACTATGTTTTTATCTCAAATCAAATATTTTCAAATCTCAAATATCCTCTTTAAGTTTTTGCAAATACAAAAAATTCGAAAGTTATTCGAAAAAGATAAGTATTAATATTACTAGAGTTAAGTAAAGATATGAGTTGACTGCTGTATTGTTAGTACACAAGACATTGTGAACACAATGGATTATTAAAAACAATAAATAAAATTATAGCATTCAAGTTGAGATTTCCATTCATACCAATAGCTCATGTCTAGCCACGGTTTTTGGAAGACAAAATTAAAAGATCCATCAAGTGTATTTGTTTAAAAATGAAGAGGCCCAATGGCTATATAATTTTATAAAAGTGAAAATTGATAAAATCAAAGAAAAGGGAAAAATAAACTAATAAGAGTAAATTGAATGAAGAAAGCCCACCCAGGGAAAGAGAAGTAATCCAGTGTTTGAGTGAAGTGTATTCTCTCTTTGTCTTGATAAAGGCAACAATACTGAAATATTACCTTATGTGTGTTTAAATGTGTGTGTAACTATTTCTAATGTGGAGGATAAAAGAAAGAAAGAAAGAAGATGTCACCCTTGTGCATTGGATTCTTCTCACATCTTTAATCTTTCCCCATGTTGGCTTTCTTCAGTAAATTTGCTTGTATTAATTTATTTTTCCTTTTTTTCTTTATTTTTATCAACTTCCATTATTATAAAACATCAAGTGTATTTGTTAGGCCTGTGCAAAATCCAAACATTTTTGAGGGAGGGGGGTGTGTTGAAAAAAATGTATGTATGTAATTTTTATATATATAGGTATTCATAAATTAATTAAATTTAATCTATCTATATAATGGTATGGTATTGTTGGGTACTAACTACCAGCCCCTTTTATTTTTGTGAGGTATGTAGATTTTTTATCTTAAATAAATTTATCCCCAGAAACTGCTCAGCGGTAAGACGAAAAAACTCTTTCTATCAAGACCCCTGGGCTTTACTTATACTTTTAACTGAAGTTGGACACTTACAACTAAAGACTTCCTGGAGCAGATTATTATTCTTGCCGTAAACATCCAACCTACTGAAAATATCTGTATATGGGATGCAATGTTCAACAATACAATGTACCTTAATATTATAAATAAATAAATTAAACAATTAAATTTATAGTGTTTTTAAATATTGTTGAAGAGAGAGAAAAACACCTTTAAATTAACCCTACCTAATAAGGCATGCCTCCCATGTTAAAAAATTAATAACAGTATTGTTAAGTAATACTTAAAAATGTAAGACTCACTTGAATTGTGATGAAAAAATAATAGTTATTAATTATGATACATAGTCTTTTGGATGAAATAACACCAGGCTTGAAATATTTGTATAGCAGGTTAAAATAATGAGTTCTTCAAAAATGTAATTTAAACTCCTAGCAACAGGATGATGGATGATGAATCTGGTCTTACACAATAATGTAGACTGATGATATCTGGTAGCAAATCTATTTTTTTTTTTCTTATCTTTAGTGGCTTATATTCTATAATATCTGCCTGAAAACTCAGATTTATCCTTCCTTGAAGGTCAGCCCTTAATTTTGATACCGTTTTATTGCTGAAAGTGATAGTTCACTATCTGAAATACAATATTAAAGGACGGCCCAAATTGGGTCCTTCCTTATCTTTCTTAAAAAAAAATTCGGAGTCCACAAAACAAAAATATTAGCAATCCACTAACATGTTCTTTCTTTTTTTAAATAATTTTCGGCTAAGAGAAAATTAGCTGGCAAGATTTATAAAAAAAAGTCTTAGCTCTTTAGAGAGTGAAAGTATTATTATGAAAATAACTTAATAGTATAATGTGACAAATAAATATAAATCATCTTTAAAATTTATTTAAATTTCGCACCAAAATCTAAACTATAATAATAATCTCTTTCACTAGGGGAATTAGTTCTTCAAATGACAGCAAGATGTAATAACCATCCAAGAACATAAAATAATCCAAGATCATAACAGTTCCAAAATAAACCACTCTCTAAAGCAGATAGCATTAAAATCACCTACCAAAAAAAATAACAAGCATGGCGGGTTGGCAGTTTATGAATCAAAATAAATAAAGAAAATTTAATATGGTGAAATAAAGGTAAGTAGATTATATATCATATATATTTTAATTGTATGTAAATAATTAATATTCAAAACTATAGGAGTTTTGATTGAAATTAAAATACAATAAAGTTGTCAACGTAATTACGTATTTGAAAGACTGAGTCAACTGCTGATTAAATTTATATTTATAAGTAATTCTTTTAGCAAAAATAATATCATAGGGATAACCCTTTGAAAATCAAACTTTAATAATCCAGATTAAAGTACAAATACCTGAAGCATCACATGCCAAAACCTATAATCTGTACTTTAATCATTGTTACATCACCAAGGTGGTCAAATTCCTCAACAAAGATATCTATAGCCCTTCACAACTAAGGATGTGGGAACTGTTCCATCAATATATCACTGAATCAAGACAGGTCCCTAACCTCAGTACTCAACCTTAGGTGATTCTGCCAGCACTATTATCATCATCATCATCATCATCATCATCATCATCGTCGTCAAAACAATAATAATAAAGTATATATATTACACAATTTTTAGTTTTTCTTTATATCTATTTAATCAAAGTGCTGCCATCTATACAGTGACATCATAACTGAAAAACAATCGGCCGTTGAAAGTCAACCTTACAGTCCAACCAAGAGAACCTGAACAAGTTGTCTGTGACAGTGAAAGCTTGTCCTTAAAGATGTGTTAAGAGTGGTTTTTTTAGTGTTCTATCTAAAACAATTTCTACTCCATTACCACTCGATTAAGTGTGCTAGCAGTCCCTCCTAATTTTAACCATGATCTAACCTAGTGCTCCATTCCAAATAACAGAAATATCTTTAGGAGGCCAGTCCAACACGAGAGTGCTGCCTTAAGATCATTCGGCCACTGAAGCAGGTAATTTCCTCCCAATGCGCCCTCTTGAAACAAAATAAGCACTTAAAAGGAATTAAGGTAAATTTCGGAAAGCCTGAATCTACACAGTCCAACAACAAATTGTTTTGCTCTTATGCTGGATTCAAACATGAAGCTATGCTATGCTATGCTGTGCTACGCTACACTACACAACTTTTTTTTCTCATGTGTTTCACACAGTGAGCTGTACAAATGAAATGAAGGATTAGTAGAGTATTTGAAGTCTTCAAGACAGCATGGACTTTTGTGGGTCTGTCCATTGTGCGCATATGCAGCAAAAAAGTAGCACGAGTGAGATGTAAAAATCACCCGAGCCACAATTTTGCTCACACAGCGTAGCTTAGCACAGAATAGCACAGCATAGTGTGATGTGTGAACGAGTTTGTTTAAATAATTGGCTAGCGATCTTAAAACATAGTATAGCGCAGCAAAGCACAGCATAGCGTAGCTTCATGTGTGAATCTGGCATTAGTCTACTTAAAATTCTTTAGGCTATCACATTTTAAAACTATAAAGCCTTAATGAATCCATCTATTTGGTATGGGGTTACTATTTTGGAACAATAGAAAAATGGCAGTCACACTTTCAGTCTAGAACAAGACTTACCCACTTCAGTGGCCATAAAGTTTAAGGCATAACTCTTGTATTAGGCTCAACTGCCAATGATGGGGAAATCAGAGTTCAAACTCTGGTTTAGTGATCTGGGGGCTGCTTTTTCTCTTGATGGTTTTCCACTATCCCTTCATACATATATATCTATATATACACATTTTATAGCTCAAACAAGTTGTAAAAAGATGCTAAAAATACACAAAACAAAATAACTTGATAGCCCGCCTCAGTTGTCGAATGGTCTAAAGCATCAAAATCATGTTAAACTGGTATGCTGATGACAGGGAGATCAAGGTTTGAATCCTGGTCATGTCTACTGAGGGTGTTTTTTCCTAAAATGATTTAAGACTCTCCTTCCAAGCAAAGGTGGGTGGATTACCTCTAAAATGCTTGCTTCCTCATCCCTAACCCATTATCATCATATATGAGTACATCCTGAATAGGTAGTTTGATGCGACAGTAATAAAAAAAAGACAATCTAACAATAGACAAACCTTGCTATTGTAAAGTTTGCCAACAAATACAGAATATTTTGAATCATCTTGAAAGATCCGTTTCAACTAAAGAAAAAGAGAAATTATGATGCAGCACTTACCTGTCGTTTCCATGTCTGAACATGGCTAATATCTCTTCGAAAGTCTTATTTTTCGTCTCGGGCACTTTTTTATACGTGAAGGTCCAGAAGATGGCGAGGAATGCACTGAATGGAAGGAACGTGTAGTTCTCCAAGGCAGTCTGAACCAGTCAAAAAGCAAGTTGTGGATTATGGGACAAAGTGAAATATTGCAAACACATTACTTGATCAATATCAAGCTTACTTACTCTATGAGATTAGGAACTTGAGAGTTGATTGTCGCACTTTCAATAGTACACCACCTATATCTATCTTGAGCTAGTTCTACCCATTCCACTTCATTACACCTTGAGCTAGTTCTATCCATTCAACCTCATTACACCTTATCTTGTTTTGGTCCATTCTAATGTAACTCATTGTTATATAGCCTCCTCCCCTCCCCAGTAGCCTCATCTTTTTTGAAGCAAATATCTTCCTAAGCACTTTGTTTTTCAACATCCTAAATTTGTTTTCATCAAATAATGTACAAGACCACGTTTCACATCTATAGAGAACAACCAGTAAAATTATTGATTTATATATTCTGAATTTTACATTCCTGGACAGTAGGCGACTGTTTTCTTATTATTCTCATTCTTCACAAACCAAGTTGGCACCACTGAAAGCAACTCCCTGTTAAATCTATCACTTTCTGATGAAGATGACATGTGGCATTCAAATATTGAAGGATGTTTAAATATGTGTTAGGGCTTTTTTTTAAATTCTATTTGTTCTTAGTTTTCTACATTTCTATCATATTTATAGGCTAGTATGCTTAATGTTTTATTGATGCAATATACTGTATTCAAAGGTTGAATTAACTGGTTAAGAAACTGAAATCTTCCATCCCCAACACCCTCCCTTGTTGTCTTATCTTCCTTCGGGACATTTTAGTGTATAGTTTATTAAAGTTTACTTTCCTCAACCTATGTCCTTAGATTATGTTATTGCTATAAAAGCATGTGATATGAATAGGTGTCCAATGGATCTCTTTAACCAACTCAGGGCTTAGGCTAGGTGGCCTCACCCTATTTTCCCTCCCCCTCAGCCATTAACCAAACATTTGCTTTAAAAGTTGAATTCAATTCAACAGAAAGTTTTGATCAAGTGTTTATTGATAACAGTTAACATTGTCTAGTGATGTGTGTAAATAATAAAAACTGCGATATCTGGCACTGGGTGATTCAGAAAACTCTTATCAAACAGAAATTTGAACCAGAGGCCTATTTAATTTCAATATTCCAACAACTGGCAACACCCAGAGTGGATTCTTAGAGTTTAATAAGCCTGCACATTTTATAAGTGGTGAACATGTTGTTTTTATCAAGGGGGTGGCCATATTGTGTTTCTCCGAGTGATGGTAATTTTGTGTTTATCTGAGTGATGACCATATTGTGTTTCCTTAAATGATGGCCATATTAGGTTTATCTGAGTGTTGGCCATGTTGTGTTTTGAAGTGGTGGTCATATTGTGTTTTTCCGAGTGACAGTCATATTGTGTTTCTCCAAGTGGTGGTCATATTGTGTTTTTCCGAGTGACAGTCATATTGTGTTTCTCCAAGTGGCGGTCATATTATGTTTCCATGAGTGGTGGCCACATCGTGTTTTTCCGAGTGACGGCCATGTTGTGTTTCTTTGAGTGACGGCCATATTGGGTTTCTCCGAGTGGTGGTCATGTTGTGTTTTTCTGAGTGATGGCCATATTGTGTTTCTCCAAATGATAGCCATATTGTGTCCATGAGGTTGCTTAAACACATATTAGGTATAACATTCTAATATCTGAGAAATGATGATACATGACAAACCTTCATTCTCACAAGTGATGGATATTGCAACCTTTACTGTAAAATTAACCTGTAGCCTAACGTTAGGATATTTCTGCATAAAGATTCATTTGAATATGGATATCGGTGTGGATCTGAGAGAATACTTGTATTGTTAAAGAAATAATGTATAAGGGATTTAGAAAAGTAGTTTGATAAAATGATCATTCATATTGTTGATTATTAATGAGAAGGTAATTTACCTTCATTGTAGGAAATCCAATACCAACGACGAAATTCGCTATCCAATTAATGAGCACAGCAATAGACATGGCAGCAGGCCTTGGTCCTTGGGAGAACAACTCGGCAGTAATCATCCAGGGGATAGAGCCGGGACCCACCGCGAAGAACACGACAAAACCAAGTGTAGACACGACCGACAGGTACGACATCCAGTCGATCATTTCCTGGACGTAACCAAAAAACTCCTATCAGGCCGTAGAATTGCTCTGCTTTCCCAAATCAAAGCTGGAGGAGACTTAGAAAAAAAACTGCTTGATAAAATATATTCAAAAAAATATCCTTGAAGTAAATAGGACAAGCATTATAGAAATTAAAAAAATAAAATAAAGGCGACTTATGGGTAAGGTGCTATGGCTAAGGTGTTACTTACAAGTTAGTGGTTTAATGCTCTCCTCCAGACAATGTCAGGAAAGTTGTCGTGGAAAGAGAGAGGGAGGGCATAAAAAAGCGGTGAAGGTGAAAGCAAAAAATTAAAGTTCAGCCCTTAGAGAACAAAAAATACCCTTTCTTTTAATATACTCGAATAAGAAAAAAAACATGCAAATTTTTTTCTATTGCTATGGTTAATAAGTGGTAATATATCTTCCTGTATTAAAAAATAAATAATAAAGTTTCTATAAAAGTTAAGAACGCTGCTATTTCCTAAAGAAAAGTAACACGCCGGAAAGTATTTTAAATATGAATACTGAATCATTTGAAAAATTAAAAGGTAAAATTGGATACACATGTGTTTAAATTATAGTGATGTGCAAAGTCCATATTTTTCATTTCGAAGCGAAGTCAATTAAAATAGTAAGAAATATCCCCAAACCTTAAACTAAGTATAAATATTAAAACAAATTAATGGTGTTAGGGGGGAAAAAGATATGATTTAACTATATAACTTTTATATTAAATAAAATTCCCTTTTTTCAATTTTTTTAAATACCAAGCATGATTAATACATTTGATTTTAAGCTGATAAATTAAGATACTAACTCAATTTGTCATATTTTTAATGTGAACATTAAATTTCTACATTCATAACATGCACAAAGTTACAAAAATTGAACTTTAATGTTTATTTTAAATTTGAATACTTTATTGGCGAATTTTCATAATTGTCAAATCCGAAATTTTACTTCATGAATAAAAGTCAAACCTGAGTAATATTTAAGGCGATGTTAAGTTTACAAAGCTCGCACACCCATATTAAATTAGACTACCAAAACAAACAAACAATTGCCCTATTATTCAAAATTGAGTTTCTCTGTTCCCACTACTTTCACAAACTTTTTTTAAATAGTGTTGTGTATTAAAATACGTTCCTTAACGCTTTTGAGTTTCCAAAGCTCATTTAAAACCAAAAGCATGTTTAAAGCTTTTTTTTTTTTTGCAGGGTGAGGCAACCAAGATAAAAATCCCCAAGTTTAGCATGCAAGCATACCAACAAGACGTGATTGCACTGAGATGGCACTCTTACACTGTACAGTACACTGGAAAGAGAAAACAAGACAATACAGGCAACCAACACAAACATGAATAATAAACACCAAGCCTGTGCATATCACAGATTTTCAATTTCAAATCAAATGAGAATATTTTATATTTAAATGTTATGAAATCCAAAAGTGAATATTAAGCCAAATTTTATATTTATTTAGGAGTTACTAAAACCATGTTTAAATAATGAATTGATTATTAAATAATAATAATACTTCACACCGCATCTTACTACTCGATCGGGCTATACGCCTATGAACGTATTACGCTAATGGGTTAGGAATTGGGAAGGTTGAATAGAGAGGAAGTGAACCCGCATTTGTGTGGAGGGTGAGTCGAAAACCATTTAGGAAAAACTACCCCCAGTTCACTCGAGCGAGATTCGAACCTCAATCTCCCTGTCCTTGGCAGTCCAGCTAAACATGAAACCAGCATTTTAGCTAATTACGCCACCAAGGTGGGTAATTGATTATTAAAATGAGACTTGCTTCGGTGGTTGAATAGCTCAAGGCATCGCTTTACCAATAGATTGGGCAGCCAGATAGATCAGGGTTTGATCTTGGTCAGATGTGCTGACGGTGTGATGTACCCTAAATGGTTTCACACTACCCCTCCACGCAAATGTGGTTACACTTCCTATAAGTTAAACCTTCCTCATCCGTAACAGATAAGAGTAATTAGTACATATGCGTGTAATCCAAACAAGTTGTGAGACGCAGTGCTAACATTTAAATATATTAAATTTGCAAGTTTCTATGACCAAGTCAAATAAATATTGGCTGAAATCAAACATATTTAAAAAGTATTATCAAAAAATTTACTTTTAGATTTTTTTAGCAGAACTTTTTTTTCTTAAGGCTATATGCATATTCGTTAATTAACCAATAAGGATATGAAGATGAGTAAGGTTGACATTAGAATAAGTGTACCCACATGTGCATGGATGTAAAGTGAAAGATCATTTAGGGCCTGATCTCCTCATTATCAGCAGTCCAGTCTACTGAGAAAAAAACACCTTAAAACATGCGGCCACCGAGGCGGGTCAGATTAAATTAAATCAAATTCTAATCTGAGACCTAATTTATATTTGAAATTTCAAATCATTGATATATTAAGATTTTGAATTTTGAATAGATTATGAATCCTAACAAGATTCATATTCCAATTCAAGATTTTAATCTTCGCACGGACTTAATAGATGCTAGAGCGAGATTGTTGTGGTGCACGTCTCTGCCATGTGCAGCATTAGCGTGCCGATTACATGGCAAGTGATCTTGTTTGCGTGGTCTTAGCGTACGTAGTGTATTGCCTTAAAATATTTAAATTAGAATTTACAGTAATAATTAGCCTGTATTATTGTTTAAGGTTTTTGTGTGGCAAATGTAAATAATATATTTTTAAGAGTCATAAAAAATAAACAAATATTTGTTAATTACTTTTTATATTTTTGAAGGTCATTTATTATTAATTTTGAGAACTTTCAATAATGTTTGAGTGTTTAAATTTGCTGTTAAAAAAGTATTGAATGTATTTATATTTACCACAACAATTAAAACAAACTTTTTAAATAACTAATTTGCAAACAAATAACACATACTAGCTTAATAGTTTGCATGAAATTGTATATAAATATGATTTATTTTAGTGATTCATTTTCTTGTATGTAGAAATAATGATCTAGCATTAAATGAGTATTAATTGGGTGCTGTCTTTATATGCCTGTCTTTAAAGATATGAACTTTTTTTTTTCTTGGAGGATGGGGGGTTGTACAGGTGGTAGCTTTATTTTTTTTTAAATAAAACTTTTTACATCTTATTCTTCTTGAAAGAATCTAAAGTAGTTTTTTTTTAAACATAAATTGAGTTTGCAGGTGCTTTGTGCTCTTTAACACCCCAAAAAACTACTGACATTGAGGACGAATATAAACATACTTTCATTTTTACTAACAACACTTTTGGAGGGTATTTGACCTCCACCCAAACCCAATACCCTGTCTTTGTATTAAAATGACCAATTTTAAGAATAAATTTAAAATATATTTTGCTTTAATACCTATGTTTATGTGAATTCTTTACTAATACTATTTGATAAATGATATGAAGGTAGTGTAGGTGGATCAAAAGTTAGGGTTAATCGATGTAAAACATGGTTAAATTTTTATACGAATGTGTGAAAAGGAGAAACATTAAGATTTAAAAAAATAAAAGAGCATGTATGATTGTCTATGAATGTTGTTGTAAGCATAGGGAGTATGCAAGGATAGGGAGATGTGGAGAAAGTTAGTGAGGATGGATTAAGTAGTGTTGTTGTTTTGTGAGCTATTTGCACAGTTTGTTGCCTACCCCGTAAGAGAATGTGTTATTAAGTATTTGTATGTATGTATGTACACTCCATTCACGGTAGGAATTACTATCTGGAAGATCTTTTTTCCAACCAATATCCTACTATATAATAGATTTCTGGTAGGAAAAAAGGCCTTTCAGAAAACAATTCCTACGGTGAACGGACTTTATATATGTGTGTGTGTGTGTGTATGTATGTGTGTATATATGTGTGTATATATATATATATATATATATATGTGTGTGTGTGTGTGTGTGTGTGTGTGTGTGTACTAAAAATGTAAGTTTAAGTCTTTAATAACATATATTGCAGAAAGATTAGTAAATCTTATACTTATCTTAGAATAGAATTAGCAAACAATACAAGAACTATGAACCCGAAATTTCGCAACATACCAAAGCCAGACTGGTTACCACACTCTTAACATGGGCATATTCACAGATTTTTTTTTAGGGAAGTACCGCTGGGTTAAATTTTAAAAATAATTTACATAAGTCCCTAATGAAAAACCATACATTAAAGCTTAGACTTCAAATGATATAAAATATTCACTAAATCATCTTAGGATGGGTTAGTATTAATGTATAATGCACAACTAATGATGAATAATGCACAAGAAGTTGAAAAGCATTACTATCAGTGATGGTACTTAGTCCACCAGTCATAAGGTTGATTTTACTTTATCTTTTTATATGCTTTGAATGGAGACAGTCCTTGTACCTGCTAATGAGAATGTGAGGAGATGCTCTCTAGCCAATTAAATGCCAGTATACAAAACATACAGAAATTATCTTCTGTTTGTGATTTAAATACTCACCTGTTTGTTATTAACCATCAATTTTCTTTGTTTTAGCGTCAATGACTAAATATGATTGAAAATAAAGGGGATATATAACATTTTTGATTTTGTTATCTATAAGTAAGTGGGATACTAATGGGGTAGTGATGTGCAATACAAGAAGCCTATTTACTGAGTTCAGTGTAGTTTCTCCTAACCAATCTTAATCTCACCTTAAAGTGGTGTGCCGCAGGATCTGAGTAACCTGATGGAGGTTGGAAGCGTAAATAAGCCGAAAGGTGGAAGTAAAGAATGATGGGAAGAAGACAGCAGGGAGAGTTGTTCTATAGGTGTGTGTAAGAGAGCTGCTATGGAGAAGAAAAGTACTCTTGAAGTGTAAGGAAGTGTTCTACAGGCTGTACTTTGTACTCATTGTCACATATGCAGCAAAAACATGGAGAGCATGCTAGCTGTCACAAGGAGAAACAAGATTAGGGATAAAGATATCCAGGAAAGAGCAGGAGTAAAGGGAGTAAATGAGATAGTACAGAGGAAGCAAGAATGAGATGGTAAATGTATGTAATGAGGATGTTGGATTACAAGAGATAGTAGAGGAAGCAAGACTTAGATATTATGGGCATTTAATGAGGATGTTGGAGTACAAGAGATAGTAGAGGAAATAAGGGGGTGATGGTATGGGCATGTAATGAGGATGGAAAAACAGAGGGTGTCAAAGAAAATGTTGGAAATGAAGTATTTAGTAAAAGACTGCAAGGGAGGTCAAGAAAGAGATGGGTGTAGCAGATAACAGAAATTATGCAAGTGAGAGGAGAAGAATGTAAGAAATTAAAGTCGGAAGAATGGTGGACGGATAGAGGGAGATAGAGGCATTTTACTAAATTGGCCCGACCACAGACTGGAAACAGTTTATGATGATGATAATTATGTGATGCCAGTAAAAGTCTTAAGCTTAACTAACCAGACCAATGGCAACCATAGGAGCAAGTTTCTTTCGAAAAAATACCTAAGATATTGCCGTGGAATTGAAATTGAGACTTATAGATTAGTAGTCAGGAATGCTAACTACTAGAGCAAGAGCCCAAACTGGTTTTTGATGATATATAATTTAGTGAATGTGGTGTTTATCTAGTGAACCCTTGGAAGAATAATTTTTAAAGCCCTAATTTACAAGAGCTAAGAGGTTAGGCAGATATCTAGAAATAAAAAACCCAATTGATTTGAGCCAAGACTTTAATAACTATATGTTTCATTGTGAATCATTATATTTTGTATAATGTTTTGCTCACTGTGTGCTATGCACTATATGTTATTTGCCATGCTCATGAATATAAGCCCAGCCTAACTGAAATCTATCTTCTCTTTGAGTGTGGTTTTCAAAAAGCGTCTGAATGCGGGTTTACACCAACACCCTGACTCTGAATCACATTGCGAAAGTTTCCAACCATTGCAAGGTCACACTGTCCTCACCCGCGACACCACCAACAAATACCTTCGAGACATCCTTCCTTCCCTGGTTTACGAACCTTTATGAGAAACGATATTGTGATGAATATGGAGAAGATAAACATTCCTCCGAGGCCATATAAATGGAGAGTCCTTCGTCCGGTCCGGTCCATGAGCGGTATAGAGACGATGGTCATGCCCACCATGATGGCGCCAATACCTATCGTCGCAAACTTGGCACTCTCTTCCGTGAGACCTGAGCTTATGAACAGCCCCGTGGAGTAATAGAACACCTGATGACATGTAAACCTGTATAATTGACTTTTACTACAAGTAAAACATGTCATTATTATGATAACAATGATGATAAAAATAATACAATTACATTACATTAAATCACATCCATTCCGGTTTCTGGCCTGTGGTCTGGGTCAGTTTTCTATTCAAGCCATATATTTTCCACTACCGGCTTGCTGGGCCGGTCATAGCTTCATACGTCTTATATTCTAACTTAGGGCTAGGAAACACACATCATCCAGTCCCCGGCCGTTAATTTACCAATGTGAAAGGGTAAACCCATATTTTCATCAATGATAAATTTTCGGCCAAGCGGAGAATTGAACCCGGCACCCTTAGGCCGCATGCACACGCACGCGCACACGCACACGCGCACGCGCACGCGCACGCGCACGCGCACACGCACACGCACACGCACACGCACACGCACACGCACACGCACACACACACACACACACACACACAGTTAGCGGAGAGCAGAGCAGTCAGGAATACTTACTATGGACACACACAGAATATCAGATCGCGTAAAAATCTGTTCGATCTCTGAAGAGCCATGGAATGTTGAGCAGGGTCTTAATATTAGCTAAAAATAGAGCTTTAAAATTTCGTTTTATTAACTCATTGCATAGAGAAGAAGAGTGAAGCCAAGAAATAATCATTGAGAAATTTATGGAGGATTTTATCATTTATATTAAAGCTTCGAAAATAGCAAACTAAATTTTTTGAAAATATGAGGATTTAATAAAAACTGTTGATGTTCTAGTTTCTTTGTTGTTCTGCCAAGAAGAATTCTCCTGTTAATTTCAGAAATTAAAATCCATTTTGGAAAAATCACTTGCAGAAATTCTAATACTACTCGCCTCAACCAGTATCAAAGCTCAAAGTGAATTGTCCGCTTAGCAACTAACTTCGCTATACACGCCTATCTTCTCTCTGCACTGCTGTCAACTGCGCTTTTTGTGAGGCCATCATCATTGCTCTTTGTATGTTTGAATTGTAATCTTTGTTCTTCTCTCTGCTTTCAGCTTCGCTACCAGTGTTGTGTATGTCCGTGGCCTTAGTTTGGTAGGCAGACACGCTACCGTCCGAACTAAGGTGGCGGACAAAAAAAAAGTAAAATAAAAATAAATAATCATAAATTAACAAATACAATAATAAAATAAAATAGTATTATTATTATTATTATTATTATTATGACATGTCTGAGCTACATTAATCTGGAGCTCAGTTTTTGGGAAGATTAACTGGTACTAAGTGTGTGGAAATTCCACTTTTTCAAGTCGAAGCAAAGTAAAATCGAATAATATGAAATATTCCTAGAGCCGCACAACAATGAGGATATATTTCAATTTTGTTTATATATTTATCATATATTCTGAGAGAAACACTTAAAAAAAGAAGGATACGTAAATTATAAAATATTTGGAAGAAGATAAAGGAAAGGTGGAGAGAAACCGTATAGAGGGAAAATAACACAATATGGCCTTTACAATGAAAATAAGAACACAGTTCACACTTTAATGGTTGCCTCTTGAAGAAAATCGATTGTTACCGTCCAATCCCCCTACCTAAGTTTCATTCTATCAGAACTCATCAGGGAGGAATGTGAAACGTGCTACGCAATGTTTTAAAAGAGGAAATCAACAAACACAAAAGGGAAAAAATGGAAATTTGTAAAGGAGGATAGCACACATATGATAGAAACAGGTTTTTTTTTTTTTGCTTTTCCTCAAGTTTGTTCTTCATGGATCTTAGTTGATTTTTACCATACAAGTAGGCCTATACTTTATATATATATATATAATATAAAATCACTCAATAATGGAGTTCTACAAACTATACATCTCTAAAGTTAGTAAAACACTTAATTTTATTATATTATAGGAATACAATTTGACAAAATTATATCTTCTTCATTTTTATTCCCTTCTCCTTATTTGATAGTAGCTTAGTCTTCTTTAACCTACAATATTACTGTCATATCTCTATACACTATTTACAATTACAATGGTTTTCCTCAGACCTGAAGATGGTGTAACATCAATTACCGTCTTGTCATAGAAGACTCTATCAAATAGGGAAAAGTGAATAAAATTAATCACGATATAATTTTGACCCTTATTACTCCTTAGCATCCAACACCTTAGCTCAATCGATCGCGTGTTTATTTAGTGAACTAAGAAACACGAGTTCAATTCCCAGCATGGGTAAGAAATTTATCATTGGTAAAACGTGGGTTTACCCTTAAACAGTGATGGATTAACAGCAGGGGACTGAATGTAGTGCCTGGCCTAATAATCTTCCGGGGACTGGATGTTGTGCCTGTCCTAATCTTAAGTTATATTATAAGGTATATGAAGCTATGACAGGCCTAACAAGTATCAGAAAATGTATGGCTCGAATAAAAAACTGATCCAGGCTGGAAACAATAATGGATGTAAAGTATATTACTCCTCACCAAATCAAATATGAACACTAATAAAAATACAATTTGAGTTTAAGAATGTGCTATTTTATAAAAAATGACTATTTGTTGAGGAAGGCAAGATCTATATTTATAAACATTTACTTTGGTCTAATAACCGAGATATTTTGAGTAAAGCATTCTTGTAAATGAGCTAATTTCATTTTTAGTGACTTAATCATTTAACTTTCAATTAAACAGTTATAACACCATAAACATATGGGATTATCTTTCACCTCCATTTCTAGGTTAACCACATTTTAATATAACAAACAACTTTTATAATAATGCAGAATATATTTTTGGACGTCTGCTACAGGTATCAACACTCTGGTAGACCCCCCTTCCCCCCTTAATGAACGCCTCTAATTCAAACTGTGGTTCAGGTCTAGGCCAGTGCGATGTGACACTCACAGCAGTGATCCATGATAACTGTTACGAGAATATGTCAGTACATGTTGCGAGTGTAAGTCAGTACAATGTGACACTCACAGCATTGATCCCTGACAACTCTTGCGAGTGTAGGTCAGTACAATGTGACACTCACAGCAATGATTCCTGACAACTGTTGTGAGTGTAAGTCAGTACAATGTGACACTCACAGCAATGATTCCTGACAAATGTTGCGAGTGTAGGTCAGTACAGTGTGACACTCACAGCAGTGATCCCTGACAACTCTTGCGAGTTTAAGTCAGTATAATGTGACATTCACAGCATTGATCCCTGACAACTCTTGCGAGTGTAGGTCAGTACAGTGTGACACTCACAGCAATGATTCCTGACAACTGTTGTGAGTGTAGGTCAGTACAGTGTGACACTCACAGCAGTGATCCCTGACAACTCTTGCGAGTGTAGGTCAGTACAGTGTGACACTCACAGCAATGATTCCTGACAACTGTTGTGAGTGTAGGTCAGTACAGTGTGACACTCACAGCAGTGATCCCTGACAACTCTTGCGAGTGTAGGTCAGTACAATGTGACACTCACAGCAATGATTCCTGACAACTGTTGCGAGTGTAGGTCAGTACAGTGTGACACTCACAGCAGTGATCCCTGACAACTCTTGCGAGTGTAAGTCAGTATAATGTGACACTCACAGCATTGATCCCTGACAACTGTTGTGACAGCTGCATGACAACTCCTATTATCAGTGGCGCACGAAGCGTGGGCGAGCATATGAGCTCCCTCATCGAGATGGTGGCCTCGGCCGACTGTGCCCTCTCTTCTGCCCTCATCTCCTCAATATCTTCCTCCACCTGGTTTGAAGCTCGCAACCTCCGTAACGCTGTAACACCAAGACGACCACCGTTCATTCTTCATCGTCACTATTCATTCATACCCAGTCACACTTATGGGGAATTTGGTACATGATATATCGGGTTTCCAGTGATCTGAGGTCGAGGTTCAAATCCAGGTTGGATGTAGTGGGGATAATTTTTCACGTGTGCTCTATGACTGTGGTTTTATCCATTTCCACTTAACTCTAATGCGAGTGCATTTTCAAAAATCTATTCTCCCATAACTTATCCTTAGAATGTATATACTTTAACACCGTGGCTGAATACACGTTTGAGTTGTATGCATAGTTACATGATGTGGAAGTTTGAATTTAAAAGAAGTGTACAAACATTTGTGTGGAGAGAGAGTGTAAAGACATCTTTGAAAAACCACCCTCAGCACACCTGACCAGGACTAAAACCTCGATCTCAGTGATTGGCAAACCAGTTTGTTGCGAGTGTGACACCTTAAACTATGCTTGTAAAATTTTTCACCCAATCCAGGACTTTGTGCGGCCCATTAGGTTTTTTGATGTCCCAACATACAATGCAGCCCAAGTCTTCTTGTAAATGTTGAAGAAAGGCGCAATTTGGAAATTGAGCATTACTTTTGCAAATCTAGGAAGTAATTTCGCTGTACCCAATTTGTACTCTATACTTACTGAAGATAGCAAATAGGTGCATGGCCGAGAGATCATTGCTTGCATTCGTCATCAATTGTGAAATTTATGTAAACACAAGATTCAAAGGTTAACACCAACACTATTGATGCAAATATAAAGTTTAATATTTCTATGGGGAGGGGGAAGGATAAATCCTAAAATTGTATAAAATCTTAGTCTTTCTTTTTTAATAATAATCCTTATATTGATTTGGGTTTTTTGTTTTTACCTACTTATAAAAGTGACTATTTTTAATGTGTCCTCAGTATTTATAATATTCAATGTTGCTCTTATGATCAAACAAGATTTACGTGCCCGAGTTAGACCATTCAACCACTCCTTTACAACACAATAATATTTCATCTGAATTTCTACAGTTTAAAATTAAATTTTAATAACATAATTTTCAATACAATTCTTGCAAACGAATGTTCTGAGATTCAAACAAAATGGCGATATTTAGAATTGGGATATTTTCATTGGGTTCATTATTAGTAATCCCCCCCACCCATTTCACTATATTATCAGTGAGTTGTATATTATAAACTTCAAAATGAACTTTGTGTTCTAGTAATGTTGATGCAAATCAAACATGGACACATTTAAGTTTTTTTTACTATTTAAATTCTTTTTATGTTGTTGTTTTACAAACACATTACGATACAAAATATAAATAAATTAATCTGAATCTAGAATTGAAAAATTGGGTTTTAATATCTATAAATTGGAATCAAGGAAAATAAATTAAATATTGAAAAGAATCTAGAAGGACAAGGCCTACACACTTACCAGAAAACTGTACCTCAAAGCTTACAATTAAAAATACAACATAACACAGAGTACACTATGCTACCAAAAATTGCATACTTATGTGTTATGTTGTGTTTTAATTGTGAACTTCGAGATATATGGTCTTCTGGTAAATGTTGAGGCCTTGCCCTTCTATTTTCTTTTCAATGTTTAAGTTAAAATATACGCTTGGCCCCATTTTTCCTTTAATTGGTGAAAATAGGAACTGTGTGTGACATTTGTATAAAAATATTCTAAGTAATATCTATAAAAGAGAGGAATAAAGATGTGTTGAATGCATAAACTAAATTTTAAAGCCTGTCAAGTTAGCAAGGTTATACAGTTACGCATATTAAAAGTGTCCTTAAAATTCCTAAGCAGATAAAAGCACAGAAATAATATATTAGATACTAAATTGTATGCACCTCCCTAGTTAAATTTCTAGATGCGCCACTGATACAATGGAAACTGACCTTTGCGAGCTTCCTCCTCCCATTGTTTGGTTATGAGCAAATATCTTGGTGACTCAGGACACACAGGCAGCAATATTAATTGCAAAATAGCGGGGCAGACCGCCAAACCTGGAATAATGTTTTATCTGTTGTGAGCTATACACATACTTCAAACAAGACACCATTTTATATAAATAACTTACTCTTTGTGTAAACTGTAAGGATGTGCGAGGTCCAATTTAATTCAAAGTGAACTCGAATCATCATCATCAATTGTTTCCAGCCTATGGCCAGGTCAGTTTAGTAAAATGCCTCCATCTTCCTCTATCCTTCTACACTTCTTCCTCCTTTAATTGCTTCCATTCTTCTACTCTCAATTGCACACTTTGTTATCTGCTCCTCCCATCTCTTTCTTGGACTCCCTTGCGGTCTTTTCCTACATACTTCATTTCCAACATTTTCTTTGGCATATCCTCCTTTTCCATCCTCATTACATGTCTGTGCCATCTTTGTCTTGTTTCCTCTACTATCTCATGTACTCCAACATCTACATTACATGAACACACCATCTCAGTCCTGTTTCCTCTACTATCTCATGTACTCCAACATCTTCATTACATGAACACACCATCTCAGTCCTGTTTCCTCTACTATCTCATGTACTCCAACATCCACATTACATCCCCATACCATCTCAGTCCTGTTTCCTCTACTATCTCATGTACTCCAACATCTACATTACATGAACATACCATCTCAGTCCTGTTTCTTCTACTATCTCATGTACTCCAACATCTACATTACATGAACACACCATCTCAGTCCTGCTTCTTTTACTATCTCATGTACCCCAACATCATCATTACATGAACATACCATCTCATCCTTACTTCCTCTACTATATCATGCACTTCAACATCCACATTACATGAACATACTATCTTACTCTTGCTTCCTCTATCTCATGTACTCCAACATCCTCATTACATCCCCATTCCACCTGCCTTGCTTCCTCTAACATCACAATTAAATGTCATTATTTCATCGTCGATATTTAATTTCATTTTCAACACCATACATATTAAGAAGTTATTTAAGAGCATGTTCTTCAATGGTGAAAACATGAACAATAATATAATTTTCTTGAACATTTGTGATGCAGCCCAGGAAAACATGTCACTTGAAATTGTTCAGCAGTGTGTGAAATGTCAATTGGGGTCAAAATTGACGGTTTCTAGATTTCAACTCCATCTATTAGTTTGAAATGTTAACTACGATCTCAACCAGTAAACAGGATTACCACGATGCTAATAATACAAGAAATCTAGCTTTAAATAAGCTACTGCGTGGGAAATGAAACCATGCCAGATGTCGCCAATGCTAAATTCCCATAGTGACAAGAGGCATGTTTATTGAAAGCTACATATTTAGTGGTATTGATATCTTTATATTTTTAATGAGTATTTCAAACTATAATAAAACACCGCCTTTTAATCGTTTTAGTGCTGTTTTGTACAGTAATAATAATTATTAATTGTAACATCCCTATCCTACTTCTGACAAAACTGTGTAAGGTCAATGGTTTTATTTGGGTGCCCGGTAGCCAACCCTACTACACCACTACCGGGACACTGTAGGGACTTACATGGTTAGGATGGATCCCAAGCGGTAGGAGTTAGATGGATGGTTTGTGGGGAATGAGACTGGCGAGTTAGTCCAATAAGATATATTTATTAATCAAGTCAGATGCTAAACTACTACACGAATCCGGATAGACCTCCCATGACGAGGGAGCAGGCACGATAGCGGTCCCGCAACCTTCCTGTAGACCCGCGATCAACCCTCCTGTAGGGTGAACCACTAGATCACATTTTTTATAGTAATTTCGTCAGATGTGCTCGATACTGCCACACATGTACTCAGCATGGTTTCTAACATTTAACAACATTATTCTCACACACAAACTTGCTGATCTCGATTTTCACCAGCCAGGAAGATCCATCGGTCGCACCGTGCTCGCTCGTCAGCAGGATGCAAGCTATATGAGCTATATGACATTCTCAGCAGGATGGCAACCCAACACACTTGACTTCCAAGGAAATGTGCAAGTGTGGATTAACCTCCTGCCAGAATAAATCTTAAAATAATTATGCTCTTACATAATAAAGTTTTGTAGAAGAAAAGAGTTTTTTTTTACATAATCCTAGTGATTGATCACATTGTTTTGTTCACTGCTCTGAGAGATTGATAGTTGATAGTCATGTTGTTTGTGTTTTGTGGATTGTTTTAGATATTCTAAATATGTGCCCATTTGCAGAGTTAAGTGAAGAACTTCAAGACGTTTATAATAAGTATTTTGATCACAGTGTTGATCCTTCTGATGATGATAACGATAATAATTCTCATACCAGCGAAATACCACAGCTTGTGGCTGATATAATAAGTAGTTTTAAATGTATTACCGGTAGATCCAATCAACTTTAGCTGAAGTTGGTTGTGAGGTTGTGTTTTGTGCTTGCTCCCTTCAGGCTATAAGCTAGGATAGGCCAAGAGTTTTATCACCAGTTTCTAAGTACTAGAGACTGTGTTTAATAGACTTATTAGGGTTGATGTTTTTAGACAAACTGGGGCCATCTCTTCAATAGGCCTAGTTGAAAATTTAGAGATGGTTATAGATGACAGTCTCCCTAACCTGCTTCCTGCTAATCAAGCGACTGGTGTTTTAATTGAGAGTGATGCTGTTGGGACTATACTTGAAGATGATGGTCAGGTCATTCCCCACAATGAAGAAATTGCTGATTATGTTAAAATTACACAATTTTTGGAGATAGGATATGGGTGTAAACAAGGAAAGGTAGGTATACAATGCTGTGATTTATTCAGCACCCAGCAATACGGTGATTTAAGGGATTAAAGCACAAGTATAGATTATTATGATGAAAGTCATATTAATAAACTAGAGCTGGTTATACTTGGACAATTTAGAGAACTTTGCCAGACTGGTGAGAAAATTAGCCAAAGTAAGAAAATAAATATACAAAGAACACTTTCTCGTACAAGATCTATGCTGAATAGACTCGATGTCTGCAAGAAAACATTTCTTTTTTGACACAATTTCTCTAGTGAAAGGCTGAAGAGGTTAAAAAAAAAATTCAACACAAAAGGGGTTGTAGCAAAACTCCATTGAAACACAGGAGACAGCCCAAAGGCTCATACTCTGTCATACAACAAAGTAATTGATGAGGTACAATTTATTAAAAACCACGCTGATCAAAATGCAATTTTCTTACCAGGACGCCAGGCCACCCAATTTAAACTTCTGCCAACTAATAACATTAAAGTAAATGTATTTAGTAAGTACAAGGCTTGCTGTAAGGCTAACAATACACCCTCTGTTTCTGACAGGTAATTTAGAAGGCTGCGACAGCACTTTAGTCCTAAATAATAGTTCAAAAGCCAAAAAGTGACTTGTGCCATAAGTGCCAAACAAACTATACTTCATTAAGTCAGCAGACTTATTCTCCAGAAGTTAAGAAACTTCAGAAAATAGCTTTAATGACTGAAAATTTAAATAAAGTGGTTGAAGAAAGAAATTTCTACAGGCAATTAGTGCAAGAAACAAAGGATTGCATGAAGAATGTAGCTTTCCCTCAAGCACCACGAGTACCATATCCCTATAAAGGCTAATGTAATTTATTCATTTGATATGGCACAACATATTTTTGTGCTATCAAACCCTTTGCAACCAGGACCTATCTATTTCCTTGTGCCATCCAAAATTGGAATATTTGGAATAATGTGCGAGTATGTTGGCCAACAGCACAATTACCTGATACTGGAGGCAGTGGTCGTATCCAAAGGAGCCAACGGAGTTGCTAGCAGCAAGATTGACAACTATTTTGAAAATTTTGGCTATGGAAAGACAGACATGTTGCTCCATGCAGATAACTGTGTGGTGCAAAATAAAAACAATGTAATTATGAGTCACTTGAATTGGCGGGTGCAGAAGAAACTTAACAGAACAATAAGCCTTTCATTTATTCCTGTTGGGCACCCCAAATTTGCTTGTGATTGGGCTTTTGGCCTATATAAGAAGAAGTTAAAAGTGACAGGAGTTTCATCATTGGATGATGTTGTAAACACTGTTAAATCTAGCACTCCACAGCCTCAGCTAAACTTAAAACTGAAACTGAAGATGGAAAAATCCTTATTCCCTTTAGAGACTGGCAGCAGTACTTCACTGGTTTTGGTTGGAAAAAAATACTGCATTAGAGATTTCAGCCATTTTAACTTTAGCAGCAAGTTCCCAGGAGTTGTGCAGTGCAAATATTAAACCAATGGTAAATCCATTTCATACATCATTGGAACAATACCTACAGATAAAGAAGACACAGCTTCTCAGCAAATCTTCCCTGAAGGTTTGGCTCTCGAACGTAAAAAAATACCTCCATGAGAAAATTAGATAGTTTTGCTCTTCAGAAACACCAGATGTGGTCTGTCCTCGTCCACCTGAAAGTTCTGATGTTGAACAGGATCCAGAGGCTGGGGAAGCTAACACAGTCCCAGCAGACACCACCAAAGAGGTCACGTGGAAGACCAAAGATGGCATATAGAGGGAATACCAGCAACACCAATTAGTTCCTGTGTTGTGCCAAAGTGGTGATGTTTTGATAAATTTGATAGTGATTAGTTTTAGTTATTCTCTAATTTTAGTGATTGTTCCTGGTAGTTAAAACTATGCCAAAGCTTAGAAAAAGATTATTTGTCACAATCAAAAAAGTTGATGAACCAAGTTAGAATTTTTTTAAATTAATGGGCTGGTTAAAAATTAATATAAAAGAGTAAAAACTATAGCTATAATAAATATGAATAAAATTAATACATCCTTAAGGTTAAAATGGGCATGTTTATTTCCATAAATGCAAATAATTTCAACACAATCCAATTTTACGGATCTTGTTTCTAGAGGTACATGAATTTTTTCAGTTAGCTGCATTCCTTTTGCTGATAAAAAAAAAAGACACCTAAAAAAATTTATTCTTCAGTTCGAACAGGGCGTTTTAAATACCTCAAATGGTAAAATAAATTATAAGATATAATTTTATAGATATTTTTCTTTTATTAACCTTTGGCGACCATTTACCACAAATTAGTGATAATAGATATTAATATTTGAAATATTATAAAAGATGTAATTTTATAGCTAGAGAGGTCATTTTTTTTTATGTTCAGAAGTTTTCTATTGGTAGAAATAAAAACCGTGAAAATGATTTTTGCGACATGTGGCACGTTTTCCTGGGCTGCATCACATTTATACAAAATATAAGATCTGTTTTATATATAAATGTTAAGTACCACCTTCCCTGCCCTTCCCCCTCCTCCTCCCCTTCCATGTAACCTCCTGAATACATTAGAGCTTCACCCTCCCTCTCAACAGCATTACATGGCTAACATAATATGATCTCTCAGCCTCTGGGCTGGATGGACACTTTTTTGGTGTTTTATTTAGGATGTAACAAATTAATACTTGTAGTATTTTATAAAGAATCTTTGATCAGTTTTTGAATTGAGGTTGCATCCCAGATGTGAGAAATTTTGATACTTTATAACATTATGGACAATAAAAAAGACAGATTTTTAATTCACAAAAATAACTTTATATATATATAATGGAAAGGTGAGAGGGGCTTATGCCACAAGGACTCCATAAATCGTCGCAATAAAATAAAGTTATGACATTATTTTGGTCCTTATCATGTTTAATTAAAAAACAAATGAAATATCTATATAAAAAAACTAAGGTGTAAGCTCGCAACTAAGTTATACCGACCAAACGGCTGTCATTGTTAGAGGTGATGATGCCAAATTTCGCGAATAGACGTTGTCATGTGGTCAGCACAATGAGCCCTCCGGTCATTAATCTCGGTTTTCTAGACCGGAGCTGCTACTTATTTATTCAAGTAGCTTCTCATTTGTCCTCAAGAGACTGAGTTTGACTCCTTTCCAGACCCATTGCTTCAAACATAAATTTTGGAAGCAACAGAGATTAAACCTGGGACCTCTGAATCCATAGCCAGGAACTCTGACTGATAAACCACAGAAGGGGTCAACGAAATATATATACAGTTGAACCTCCGTGTATCGAAGTTGATGGTTCCATAAAAAAAATTGATATAGAGAAACTTCATTGTATAGAAACAATCTCTTTTATACATTATATTTAGTAGTTTATTGTATTTAGAAATATTTCCTAATCAAAGCACTCATTATAAGTTGTAACATTACGTCGTATAATGTTACAATTGGACCACGCCCCATACTGACGCAAATGGATGTATCGCATCAAATCATACTACCCGCTCCAATATATTCAATTAAATTTAGGATCCCTACAATAGTATTGTTCGCTGTTGTAGTTCTTGTAGGCTAAGAAGACATAATATAACAATGCTGGACAATATGTTTCACGACTCAATCCAAATCAATGTAATAATCTGTTCAAGTACTTACAATATGAATCTGCTTTCAATAGAATCCTGCTAGGCTGAACGACGCACGGGAATTCAAGACCGGCGACTGGGGCAAGAAGGTCCGGTGTATCAACAACACTCGTCCCGACGCTCAAAATGGACTAGCAAGTAATGGGACATGAACTACCAACGCCTGCTAGAGGATACTTACGTAGCTGACCTCTGACGGATGGAAGAAGAACCTCCTTCAAAACATCGGGTGATTGGAAATGTTGCTAATTTTCCGATGGAGCGAGAACTATCAACAAAGGATCTACGTGACTTTTTGCAGGCATCGTGACGTCACCGCGTGTGTTTTTGTATCCCCACCATAACAACGAAATCCCTATATAATGGCTGTGCAAGCGTGCAATAATTGACTATTCTACGATCAACGATCGACGACAGACCATTGTCATGGACCTGGACAATGGCTGGAGAAATACTTGTAAAATGTATCAAAATCGTCGCTTAGACGAGTGGAGTTATGAACTCTAACTTCTTGGTCAACTATAAACTTTTTACATATAATATTCTGTTTCAAAATCTAACGTATTTATAATTTAATCGTCAATTTATTTTAAATACTCTATCTTTAAAATGTCGCCGCTCGGGCGCTGGACTTGTACTTATGTATTTATTCTCGTAAATATCCTCAGTTACGTGCTAATTAGAAGTTGACATGTTAATATTTAATTGTTTGGAATTGTAGAGTACTCCCGTTTTTTTTTAAAGTAACTTTTCATATTTGAAATAATGGTTTGAATTAACGTAACGCGAAGTAACTTCTTATTGGAATTTGAATTAGGATAACTTTAATCTTTTGTAACGTAAGTTCTATTTGAACAGCTAAAGTTTTGTTTATTGTCGAATCTGTGTGTCCCTTATTCTCTGTCAGATCGGATAGTGCCGTGGGAGTTTGGCGTAGTCTGGTAGCCAAACCCTCACGTTTTGTAAACACTGTTGTGTGGTCGTCAAATTTAAATTACTTTATATTTATAATATCGTTTTCTGTGAATTACGTAACCTTTGGAACCATATTAAGGAGCCCATTAGGCCCTTATATTTTTGTATCGCATTTAAATATATACGCTGTGGTATTGTCTCGTATAGACTGGTCTATCAATATTATGATGGATTTCATGTTTCCTTTTGTTAAAACATTTGCGCAACTTTAATGATATAAAGTTGTTTACTTCGAGTATAATTTCCAACAGAACTCATTATGATATAATGAGACCATGTGCTGTTAACTGTGCTTTGTCTTTCAATTGAATAAACTGCTCATTGTTGAATTTACATTTTTCTATAATATCCATTTTATCTTGTATCCTCTCCCTTTTATTACGTTCACTGGTCGGGTAGTATTAGGACTCAGAGAGGGTGCAACAAAGTGAATATGAAGTAGTATTCAAATGGATTTACATTTGCATGAAACACTTTCTAATGTCTTAATGCACAGTAAATTTCGATGAGGATTCATCATAAAAGTGTTCACATTCAATTTTCTGAAATACATCATCAGGAACATTTTTGGACGAATTGAAAACCGCGTATTGTGTTATAATTTGCCAAATCTTATTTTTAGAAGGTTTAAGGGGCTGAATTTGATTTATAGAGGAGGAAAGATACTTGTGGAAAGGGAGGAGAGCAGTGTGGAGTCAATAACACCCCGCTAGGTGTCCTGTCAGCATCACAATGACCTTGACCAAACATTTCCTTCTACCTCTTGAGACCTCGCCATACTATTTTTTCTCACTTGTTGTTTTGCTTATACCATGATCATTATAAGTGGATAATCCCGATTCGTCTTGGGATTTTTTTTTTCCTCGATATATAGAAAACAGTTTTTCTATGTAATGTTACAGGGATTCACCAAAACTTTGATATATAGAGAATTTCGATGTATGGAAGTTCAATATATGGGGGTACCACTGTATATATATTTTGTTTTTGTTTTAAACAAATCTAATTTGATGTGATTATCAATATTTTCTTATTAAATAATATCTTTAACCATGTGTCTTTAAAAGTTACTTTTGTAAAGAAAAAATTTTAATGTTAGATGTTAGAAAAAAAACTATTTGTTTAATTTTGGGGCCCGCAATTTTTCCCCACGGGGTGTCCACAGCTATAAACCCTGGTGTATGTACATACCTAGAAGTACCGGCCAGCCATCGTCTGTCCCTAGGATTTGTTCTATACCCAGCACCTGAGACATGAGTAAGCCAATAGTAACTGCAAGTTGGTTCACCGTGCCCAGCCCGCCCCGGAGGTTCAGGGGAGCAATCTCGGATATATACATCGGCACGAGGGAAGTATTTAGACCTAGAAAACAAAACACAAGCTTTATTAAGAAGCCCACCTCATGGCTGATTGACAGTGATGTTAGATATACAATCACACTTGAACCAGAAAAAATGATCAACATTCAGCTTTATGCATTATTTACTTGACAACAGAGAAATTGGGGTCAGTCTAACGGTTTATATTATTTAAAAACAACCTTTTTTATGATTTCTTTTTAATATGATAAAACTGTCTCCATGGTTACATTGGTTTTCTTTAAAAGAATAATACAGAAAATTGTACCACAATTCAACATCTGTTTCAAGTTGTATTACCTGGCCAAGTTAGGTGTTATTCATGGGGTGAGACAGGCTCTTAAGATGTCTGGTTCAAGCTGTATTACCTACCTAAGTTAGGTGCTATCTGAGGGGTGAGACGGGCTGTTAAGTAGAACTATTTATTTAAGAGAGAATAAAACAACTGTGTTCAAGGTGCATAGTTATCAAATTAAATCCTCATACTAAACTTATGAGTTTTGGTACCTACAAGTAAACAGAGGGAATAAGTCTGGTAAAATAGTAATTCAAAAGTAAAAGATCCAACCTAGCACTTGAATATTAAGTATTTTAAAACAAACAATCGATGATTGAATATAAAAATGATTAACAATGAAGAGGCCCAATGGCTAAATAATTTTATGATAGTGAGAATTGATAAAAAATAAAGAAAAAGAAAAAATGAACCAATAAGTCCAATTTAATTAAGACGGTCCACCCAGAGGTAGAGGAAAAATGTGGGAAGAATACAATGCACAAAGGGGACATCTTTCTTTCTTTCTTTCATCTGCTATAGTATAGATATTCAAATACAGATTTAAACACCAATTTTAACATGAATTGAGTAATATTTTGGCATTGTTGACTTTATCAAACAAAAAGATGAAGCGGAAATAGTGTTTTTGTGTACAGTGTATTCTGTCTTCTCTTTTTGTTTGATAAAGGTAGCAATGCCGAAATATTAAACAATTTGTGTGTGTTAAACTTTGTGTGATTATTTATAATATGTAAAAGAAGATAGAAATCATCTTTTTGTATTGAATTATCCCCACATTTTTCCTCTCTCCCATAATGGGCTTTCTTCATTAGATTTACAATTATTAGTTTATTTTTACTTGACTATTAAATTGGATACTTTCCCAAAACTCCCACTTTAACAACAAACTCTTGACACTATTCAAAGAAAGTAAGCTAGGTTATTAGGAATGTTTGGTGAATCCTCAATCAGTCTGTGTAATAATATGTATTTATTTTACCACCGCGTCTTACTACACAGTCAGGTTAGACGCTTGTATAGTAACAATTAAACTAATGTTTTAGAAATTAGAAAGATTGCATTTAGACTAAGTGCACCTGTATTTGTGTGGAAGAATAGTGGGAACACATTTAAGGAAAAACCAGCCTCAGTAGACCTGACCGTGATTCGAACCCAGGTCTCCCCAACATCAACAGGCCAGTCTAACATGAGAGTGATGCTTTAAGACCAAATGACCCCTGAAGCGTGCTTCCTACTAAACAGTTTTCCCATTTTCACCCTGTGCGAATGTGGGTGAATTTAATCTGAATTCTGATTTACTCATCTTCACCCCTATGAGTAAATGTGAGTATAGCCGAAATGGGCAGTGGGACATGGTACACAAAAGTGAGAGGGGCCCAACAAACCAGATAGAGTGAGCAAACTCACCGCAGTTGACGCCAATAATGAATCGTCCCAGGAAAAGCACTTCGTAGGAGTGGGCTATTTTCGTAAAGCCCATTAGGCAGGCTCCTCCAATACCCAGAATATTATTGAGGAGCAGACCACCTTTCCTGAAATGTAACAGAGTGTGGACTAATCACATTCGAAAAAGAACACTATAAAATAAATGGTACAACATACTAGTACAAACTTTCCCAAGTATGATATTATATTTTGGAAGAAAATATTCAAAAACTAGCTATCAGAAAACTACCATTAAATGATTTTTTCTCTCTAGAAAAAGAACAAGTATACAATTTTATTTATAATGTTGGGTGACCTGGTGGTCTAGGGGTAAGGTGTCAGACTTCTGTGCTAGGGGTCTGGGGTTCAATACGCGGTCCCGGCACAGATTTATCCGATTGCCAAATCCTTCATTCACCTCTGACAAGACTTGTATTAATCACAACTTGTAAATGTGTGGAATACCAGGCCTCCACTGTGGTTCGGATCCCATGTTAAACTGTAGGTCCTCCATTACATCTCACAATCACCCTACCATTACACATTAGTGTAAGTGCATATAACCCGAACGGGTAGTAAGATGCAATAATAGTAATAATAATAATAATAAGAGGGCTGTATGGTAGTGTGCTGAGACATGTTACAGGCATATAGAGATCCTACAGTATTTAAGATTTATTTATTTATTTGAGCTATTTAATATGCACTCTTTTAATCAACTGATTATATCAGCACACAAACCTTTTTATGAGCGAGCACAAAAGGGCCTACCAATTTTGCCAGTAGAGATATTCTCACATACCTTCCAGGATTCTTTTACTTGCCCAATCAATATGGGACCAACGAGTTTTCTTCCCCTCCAAAGGAAGTTGCACTACAGTTATTTATCGCTTAAAATATATGTCGACCCCGGCTGGGTTTGAACTCTCCAACATCAAGTTCTGAGGTGGGCACTTTACCCATAATAACCCCGGGATCAACGTTATTTAAGGATTTGTTTGATATTTTAGATATGATTTTCACCAAAATGTAAGCAAAAGTTACCAAGAGGTTTCTGAACAGTTAAAAAGTTTAAATTTTAAGTCTTAAAGTTAAAAAGAAAAATTACAACGCTTTATGCAAACATTTATATTTTTTGAGATTAAAGTAAAACGTTAGAAACCTAGAACTAGGCTAAATAAATTATTTTTTCTGTTCTTTAAATTTTGTCCCAAATAAATGGCTGCCTCGCTTAAATGGTGTCCCAATCAACAGAAATCCACTGTATTTGTAAATTACCCTTAATTTTATAGATAGAATTAAAATCTCAATTTCTCCTCGCAGTATGAGCATAAAACATCTTCAGGAAATATCAATTTTGAACAAAATTTATCCAATTAATCAGGCCATAGCTTCAGGGACAGACAAACAAAATTGTAACACCCATTTTATTTGAGTTCCGAGACACATAAACTTATAGAGATCCATCTTAATCCCTAGGTAAAAAAATAGTTCCTGATTGCAATACTTTTTGTAAATGATAAAGTAAAATAATTATTCACACATCATAGGCTTCTTGATAATATCCTAATGCACTAATCTTATAACCGAGTTACTGTATTCTTTGATTCAAGTTTTTGATCTCAAAAGAGGGATGTTTGAAGAGAGTGCTTGAAAGCATGTGTTTATGACCGAATGAAGGGATACTGTGGCTAATGTTTCTCAAACTTTCACCAGTTGCATACCCCCTTTTAGGGCGCTAGTCTAATATACCACTTCCAGATTTTTATAAAAATAAACACTTGCCTTGTTGTAAAGTATAAACAGTAATTCAAAATTTTAATAAAGGCTTAGTTTTAAGCTTAACAAATTCATGAAAATGGGAAAGAATTGTTGAGAAAGTTATATGAAAATTGTTTGATCATTCTTACTATTATTAGAAAACATTTTTTAATTGATAAAGCTAGGTGGTACATTGTGCACCTCAAGGCAAATCAGGTGGTACCCCAAGGTAAACTAGGTGGTAGACCGTGTGAACTATTGCATTAGCAAGTGTCCTCACCTTCCAAACCTATTGGCTATCATTCCCCCGCTGAATCCTCCCAGCATGCCTCCTATGGCAAATATTGACACAGCAACTGCGTACAAGAGTTTCACATAGTCCTCTTGAATATCCTCTCCATAGCGGTCTTTGTACACGTCCTTCATGAAGTTCTCTATGCTCTGATAAACAAAGAAAATTATTACTATCAATAAAACACAACATATTCTTTTAAATATACTCTATTAATACTAAGAGCATAAAATAATAATTTTTAAAATCTAGATTTGACCAGTAAATCAGATCAATAACGGTGTTTTAAAATCGCATGAAGGCAAAACGTGGATATATGCGCCAAGTGACCTTGAAGCATAATTAAAAAATTTGGTGCAATACTTTCCCCAAAAATGATTTGAGTTAATAATTTAGACACTATTTATAACTTTCAAAGATGGGCAAGAAAAAAAAAGTCTTATCCCTGGAACTTTAGCACTGGCAAAGCTTGTTCATCTCCTCAATAAGGTCATTCTAGAGAAGCGTGGTATAAAAAATTAGGGCAGCCAAATCCCAGAGTCTAGCCCTCGTTCCTTTCTGTGGAAGTCTGATAGAAAGAATGTTAATTAGCAGCACGTTGGGAAATAAACAAAACAGAAAAACTTTTTTTTCCCCGTGTCTTCTCACTCGTTCGGGTTATATGCTCATGTACTAAGCTACTAACTACACCAATGGTTTTATGTAATAGGAAGGTTAGATTATGAAGAAGTGTATCCGCATTTGCATGGGAAACAATATTTTTTTTGATTCGAACCTTGATCTTCCCGTCATCGGAAGTCTAGTAAACTGCGAGAGTATCCCCCTAGATCATGTGGTCACCGGTGCAGGTCAGAAAAACATCTATTTATCTAATTAGCAGGTAAAGGAGTTCAAACAAAGCTCCTGAAGTCACTTGTTTGAATAAAGGTGACAGGCGGTGACAACACTTGAAAAACTTTAGTTTGTGCTTACGTGTCAATTCTAAATTCCGTTCATGATAGGTTTTTACCTGGATGACAGTTCGAAAATAATACATTTAGCTCTTGGGTTGCCAACACTTGTAAAAGATCATTGTTTATTTATGTTAGGTTTTTTAATTACATGTTATATTTTACACTAAAAATAATGTAAACTTAGGTTTTCTTACTAGGTTTTATAATTTTTATTAACTTCTTTCCATCCGGTCCGAAGCAATATTTTAAATTTCGAGATATTTAACTGAATAAATTATTTTTATCCACTGTGTGGGTGCATCATTGTAAATAACTTGTTTCCTTCTTGTTCAATCACATGGTTTAATTTCGCCGGTCGCCATTTTTAAGCTATATTCGTTAGACCTTTTGGGAAAGTGCTGATTTTTTAAAAAGTGGAATAACATGATGAATAAAATTTGTACCAGACCTCAAATAAATATATAAATAATATTGGCCTAAATTACTTTGGTTAACTATCACATTCATACATTAACATACGTTTTCATTACAGTTATCCAAAATGACATGTGTCAGATGTTGGCGTAGGGATGTGTTTGCTGGAAGAGAATATAGGGAATAAAAGTGATATATTGGTGGATTAATCAAGTTCTTAGAAAAGTCAATGAAAAGAGAATCATTCTGCAAGTGATTCTATGAAGAAAAGTCAACTGGATTAGTAACATTATAATAAAATGCCTTATTAAGTGAAGTCATTAAAGGCAAGGTCAAAGGAGACCAGGAACTCGAACTCTAACAAAGAAAGAATATGAATTTTCGGAATGTAAAAAGGAATCTGCTAATAAGGACATAATAAACGATTAAGTTTGGGCAAATAAACAGACGTGTTGAGAAACAAAACACCTAGTTAAAATATTAACGGTATTGGTATTAATTATTGACTTACTACTTCTGGCGCATTTATGACTCCTGTGTTGTAGCCGAACTGCAGCATCCCCAACATGGCGGCGAGAATGGCGTACGACAAGAAGAAGGTGAGACCCTGCAACAATGACACGGTCTCAAACGCACGTTTCAACACTTCATAGACAAGCTTCCTTAGTCAGTAAACACGTAGATATTAGAGATTACGTCAAATTAAAGGGCCACTATCCAACAGATTAAAGTAGAAACCTTTGCATGGCTGGTTTAAAACCAGTTTTACAAGACTTCTAGTGCAAAATATTGTATGAGATCTTGGACACACACAAACGTTTTATTCAGACTTTTCACACTGCACGTATGACTGCAGACAATATTTCAACAAAATGATGGCTATTACTGGTATTTTTTAAAAATAAATTTAAACTGTTACAAGCCTCTAAATTAGTGGTTCATTCTTCTATAATTTTAATTTATATACGTTTTGATCAAGTATGTGACTTAAAAAGAAATACTATTATTAAGAGTCTAGCATAGTACAAGACTATTTATGCTTACAACTCAAAATGTGTACAATAAAGATGGCTGATATTGGACGTTTTATATTTCCTACAAAGTACCATATATTCTATAGAATAAGTTGTACAAAGCAAATCTTATACAATAAATCTTTGACACAAGACAAAAAAACACATTTTTAATTAATTATACAATCTGTTACTTAAAATATACACATAGGAGACAAATACATGCAATTAAAAAAAATTATTCGCTAAAATAAAATATACAACAGTTTTTCAAATAAACAAAAGCTTTATTAAATATCGTTAATCATATCATCTGATCAGATAGTAAAACTAAAGAACAAAAACAAATTAATTTAAAAACATGCTGAGAGTTAAAGAAAAAATTATTTTGCACAAATCAAAAACATAAATATGATGAAAATAAAATTGTATTCAACAGTTCTTGTAACTAATCAAATCGACATCAATAACAAAACCATAATAATTATCATTAAGGTTATGTCAAAACAAAATTAGAAATAACGGTAATTCTAGGAGAAAAATGATCGCTATGGAAACATAATTGTAAAGAAGAAAAATACAAAAACAAAATCATTATTTTAATATAACATAATAAAAATAAACAAACAAAATACTATAGGCAAAAACAATCACACTATAATATCGCGTGATAATAACAGAATGTAAAGAAACTAATCAAGAAAATGACAGTCATGCGTCAGAGAAAACAGAGGTTTTCTGTTAACGAATGTAGTTGACCATATCAGCCAGATATACTTCAATAGTTCAGCAAATATATTTATGGCTAACAAATTAAATAGTCTGTTGAAATTAAAGAATCAATGCCATGAAAGGGTAGATAGCAACTTATGTCTACCTCTTCAAATGCCATAGCTAAGAACTTAACAGTTTCAATGCAAAATAGATAAAGCATCTATCTCCGGGTATTCATAAAAATGGGATTTGACAATCGTCGTAAATGTGTAGAAAAGTATATTTATATTTTCGTATTTTAATTTACAAAATGGATGTATCTGTCTTAAATCGAATCAAAGAGGGTGTTGATAGCCAGAAATGCAATTATACGAGAATCCCTATAAAAAAAGAAGACTTAAGGATTATGACTAGTGCGCCATAACGAAAGGGTTAGTAAAGTTATTATTGGTATAATTCATTGCTACAAAAGGGTTAAGATATCTATATCTCTTGTCAACAGCAGAAAAAAAAAGAGTTTAAGGTGATAAATAGGGACAACAATTGCAATCAAAGAATTAAATTGTCAGTCGCAGAGAAAGGGTCGATTGTGTCATCCGCTGCAAATAAAGTGTTTAATATGGTTACGAATATTGTCTGTAGCATAAAATGTGGTGATAGTGTCATACATTGTAAATAAAGGGTTCAATATGGTTACGATTATTGTCTATCACATAAAATGGGTTGATAGTATCATCCATTGCAAATTAATGGCTTAATGTGGTCACGACTATTGTTAGTCGCAGCAAAGGCGTTGAGAGTACACTCATTACAAATAAAGAGCTTGGCGTGACTACGACTCATGCCCGTCGCAGCAAAAGGGTTAATAGTGTCATCCATTGTAAATAAAGGGCTCAATATGGTTACGACTATTGTTTGTAACATAAAAAGAGTTGGTAGTGCCATCCATTACACACATGTGAGGTAGTCTCACCTGCTCTAGCAGTCGTAACTTGCGACGGTGACTCTGCTCCCCGAGCCGGTCCACGTACTCCCTCAACTCCTCGATCTCCTCCTTGACCTGCTGGACAGTGTCCAGCTCGTGCTTGATGGCCACCATGTCCCTCTTCACCTCGCTCACCTCACTCTGACAGGACTCGACCGACTTGGTGAGCTCCTGCAGCTGCGATCGAATCTCGCAGAGCGCCACCGTCGTCTCCAGCTGACGGTCGCCGCGTTGCAGCTCGTCCAACTTGGCGCTCAGGTTAATGCTCATCACACTCACTTGCTTCTGCAGACTGCAGCCATGCATCATTGGTCCTACGTTACACACTACGCGCATGTGCACCGCGCGTTAGTTACGCAGCTAACACCCGTATGGCCATTGATACAATCTTTTTTGTTTAAAAAAAGAATAAAATGTCTATAGACTGTGTGAAACTTGTTCCTTACTATCTTTTTAATACTAACTTTAAAGGCACCCAGGTATTATTGAATAAAAAATGACAACTGGACACGAAGATTTTCTGCTTCGCGCACATATTCTGAAAGGGATTCTATGTGTGCCTAGTGTCAAATTTATATAAAACTGTTGATCTAGTTTTATTTAGGTGTGAGTTCATGGGCCAATCAATTTAGTGGGTTACACTAAATAAAAGATCCAAAATATGTTATTTTAAATTTAGCTATATGATATCATAAACATTCAAATTTGTCATATGTATAAGCATGTAACTTTCAGTGGAAAGTTTAATAATTGTTGATCTCTATTATCATATTTTAAATAAAATATAGCAGCACACTTATTTTTAATATATTATTTCTAAACATTATCACATTTAAAAAATAAACATATGTATGAGTTTATATTGAGATCAATTTCCGAAAATTATTAATGTTAAATGTATAAAATGATTAATAAAAAAGATGCAATAAAAAAATGTGGAGACATATTTGCTCAAAGTACAAGAACCATCGTAAAAAAATAAGTTGCCCATAAAGTGTATGTACAGAAAGAGTGGTTTTGGAGCTGTAAATTACAGTTCATGGATTGTTGGATGATCAAAATGGAGGTGAGGTGAAGCATGACCTATTTGCATACGACTTTGTTGTGCCGAATCGTCGTACATACTACCAACGAATGAATACATCACGGTCACGTGAAAAAAGTACCTTTGGTATTCGGTTCAACAAATTGTGTTTTATGTTCATATAAAGAGGTTTCCTAGCTGTGATTATTTGGTTTTCCAAAACATGATTATTATCCATCTAGTATAATATGAATTCATGGGCGTACGGCGAAAATTATTTCGGATTTTGGGGAGGGGGTGGGGGGAGAGATTATGTTTACTGTAAACAAAATTTTACTTGAAAAATTATTTCTGAGTGATTTAAAAACAACATACATACTAAATACTTACAAGTTATGACTTGGCGCTACCTATACATGTATTTATGTGCGTGTTGTCAAGTCAGAAAATATATATAATATTGAGCTATAATACATATGTAATGACTCAAAAACATTACAGTTTGAACCAATTAAAAAAAGATAAAATGTATTATCATCCCAAAATAAGATCTACTCTCCTTGGGCTCAGTGAAAACTTGGTGATAACTTCATCTGTGTACACTTCGACTTCTTTGTGACACTGAGAAGGACAAGGCTGGTTAAGCGATCTTGTGCCATGGTGTTACGCACTGGTGCAGCCATAATTTGTTTGTGTGTGTGTTGGGNGTTTCACTGACCAACTAAGCGGAGTCCCTTGATTTTTCCCGAGGGAAAATTTGAAAATTTAAGTACTTCAAAATGCAAATGCATCAAAATAAATTCAATAGTATACAAATTGATTTAAAATTTATAAAAATGGTTATAATTCTGTAATTATTATGACTATTAAGTTTTTATCCATGCATTTGTTAGAATATACAAACATGCAAGTTTCAATAAATTGTATTTTGGAAATTTGATTTATAAAATTATTTTATGAGCTAAAATCTGAAAATTCAAATACGCAACTTGCACTAACTCTTAACTCACAAAAATCACTTTTGTAATTATTCATTTTAGTCTTATGTTAATTTTCCTTGGCTTCATAAAAAAATTCATTAAGATCTTCATCCTCCTAATGTGGAAAGATCATATCTGACCAGAACTGGTTCAGATCTGGGCCAGATACACCCAGATGTAGGCCAAATATCCGGCATTTTTTCACATGGATCCGTAACTGACACCTCTGGATGTGTGTACTTGAAGCTCATTAAGTCTGTCTTCATTTGTGGAGTTCCTCAGGTTTAATCTCAACAGCTTTAGGGACGGGGACGAGAACGAGGAAGGTGGGCAGTGAGGTTTTGGGGGTTCAATCCTTAACCCCCCCTCTTTGGCTCCGCCGGTGGTGTTGCGCAGATAGCTTTTCAATCTGTTCATGTCGAAAATTACCTTTCAGGAGAAGCAGTAGAGATGGGAGGAATCGTCAGTATCAAAATACATATCCTCACATTTTTATAGAATGTTTCACTACAATGCAAAAATGCTTCTATTGCAGTGATTGGCCTGTCTTTTAGATTTACACTGCTATGCTTCTTCTTCCATGATTGAAATTCCGTGAAGAACATGACTGATCTGGATCTGGAAAAAGTTATCAGTAGAAATCTACACTCAATTGCAAGTTTTGGGCACTTTCATCATCTGCCAGATGTTTAGAGATAACTTTTTGAATGTTTGAGAGAAGCTGGTTGTGGTTTCAGAAGCGTTGATTTAATTGAACTATTACATTGTCTAAAACTGGTATAAATATGGCCCTCCTGTAGTATTTCCCTGGACCTGACGCTGGAACATTTTCTCTATGAAGCTGATGTACAGTTGATCTAAGCAATGTGATAGTGCCACAAACATTTGACTCCAGTATTAATGCTATTGCATAAAGTGTCTTAAATTCCTTTTTCGGAATTACTGCATTGCAGTTCTAAAACTTTCAAAACTGTATAAACAAGAGAGTAGGCTTCAGAAATATCAATCTCTACTTTTTGAAGTGCCTTTGAAGTAAAGAGAATATTTTGTAGAAGAAAATATTTTCTCAATTACAATGAGGCACATTATAAACTGCCTTGCAGTAATGCACTTTAATAATTCGTGTGCCATATTTGAAGTTTCTCGATTTCCTGAAGACTGAAGTTTTTCCAGTGCACTAACTACTGACTTATACACTTCTTTGAATCTCATAACTGCCTCATGTTTACTAGTTCATCTGGTTTCACAAAGAGAAAGGAGAGATTTTCGTTTTGAAGTAGGTGAATCTTGGACAGTGCAATCTCTCAACACAGAATTTATGTATATTATATAGTCCATTTGCATTAGAAAGCTATCTGGAGAACAGACTATACATAATTATATATATATATATAGAGAGAGAGAGTGAGAGAGAGAGAGAGAGTGAGAGAGAGAGAGAGCGTAAATATTGCCATTATTTCGGGGGTCAACCCCCTGAAGCCCTCCTCAGCGTACGCCCATGAATAAGATTGTAGAATAATTAATATACCTTGGCCAAGATAAAAGATTGATTGGGTAGGGTAGTGTGCTGTATATGGTTACCAATTACCTCTAATAGGTTTAGGTTTGAATCCCGATGTATAAATACATGTGGTTCAAAAGCAGGTAAAACACACGTGATTTGGAATTGTGTAATTGGATTTGGATGTGTGTGGACCAAAAGGCAATAATAACGTCACCTATATATTAATCATCTGTACACACATATATGTATATATGTGTGTGTGTGTGTTTAAAATTACTAGAGTTAATTTAAGTTGAAAAATGTGTCTGAATAAAGATGAGAGCATTAGGCCTTCGGGTTTAATGCCACTGCTATACCAAGTGAGCAACCCATACTGTCATCTATAGGTCACTGCAAATTTCATTAGTTATATCTAGCGTGACTAATGAAGTTATAAGAAGAGTGGGTGAGAAGATAACCATTTGGAGGTTGAGTCTTTGGTACAAAGCAAACTGGATCGGACACACCCTCAGAGAAAACTGTTTTTTGCATGACGTCAAAGGTTCAGGGAAAGAGTAGCTTAGGAAGTAGGAGGATTCAGATATTGGATGAGTTGAAAAGAAAAGAAGAAAATTGAAGACCTCGGGGGTAAATAATGATAACACTCAAAATATGTATCTTGTAGTTTTTGACTGCAAACAGTTACTTCCAAAAATACCTTCAACTTAGTCTAAAGAGTTCACTATTATGCTAACAGATAACCTTTCTTAAAATAAACAAGCTACATTCATTTGCACTAATTATAACTCACATTTCAAAATGGCTGCTGTTGGAAACAGAAGGTACAAATTTTCCAAAGAAAAAATTAATTTGGAAGGAACTTTGACTGATATAAATATTATGATTACTAGTGATGATAGTGTTTTTATTGATTTTATTGTAACATTTGAGGACAGTTTCTCCTCTCAGAAGACACAGAGGTTAAGTTTTGATGAAAGTCAAAACGTCATCGTTACTAGAGTGGCTTATAGCTATTTACGTGCCCCCACATAAATGTTTTCATTGTAATTGAAAATCGTTAGTTAAATCATAATAGTTTGAATGATTGTTTTAGTTAAAAAATAAGTAATTAAAACTAATATATAATCTAATATTGTCATTAGCGTAACACTTGAGTGGGTAATTACTTTTTACATCAACAACAGTGAATAGGTTAACATATAACAGGAGACCTGAACACTTATTTTCAGAATAAAAAGTGAAGATGACACTAATGAATCTGACTGTGGACAGTATGGATGAGTAGCCCATACAGTTTAAGTGATTTATTTGGAAATGCAGTGAACGTGAGGAAAGGTGGTCGAGATGAATGGGTTTGGAGGGGGGGGACCTAACAAAAGTTAATATTTAGCACCGCGTCTTACTACCCGTTTGGGTTATACGCTTTAAGTACTAATTACGCTAATAGATTAGGAATTGGGAAGGGTGAATTAGAGGAAGTGAACCCGCATTTACGTGGAGGGAGAGTGGAAAACCATTTAGGAAAAACCTCCCCCAGTTCACCCGACCGAGATTTGAACCTCGATCTCCCCGTCCTCAGCAGTCGAGCTCAACATGACTAGCGCGTTAGCCAAATACGCCACAGAGGCGGGTCCTAACAAAAGTTGAATTTCCACGCAAGTACAAATCAGCTCTCCATTCCAGATCTTAAGCTTCAAGACGTAATGTCCCGCTTCAGCTGGACACCTCCAGTACACAAAGAGTAGTTTGATAAACTCATATATTTTAGTGGAAACACACAAAATGGTTCCAAATTTATCAGTGATAATAATAATTATAAATAGTAGGAAAAAAATATTTTAAATATTTTTTAGTAATACTCTTTGTATGAAATCAATTTTGTAGCCCAATAAAAAACCTTTAGACTTTGTAAAATGTTTCATGTAAAAAATGATAACCAACCATTTTATTTAAAAAAAATTTTATTACTAATATTTATGCATCATGAAAATAATAATAACCAACAATTTTATTGAACACTTAGAGGTGTAATTAGTGTGAAATTTAAATAAAGATTTTAATTTCTTATACTTCCAAGAAAAAAGAAAAAAAATTACCTCTTAAGAAAAACACTTTGTTACCAGATATTTTCCAAAAATTGGATTTCACAATATATAAAATGCTTAAAAATGAGGATTGTCATTATTTACCCCCGAGGTCTTCAATTTTAGGAACTAAAGGAATAGGACAGGTTGCATTGGTGGTCTAAGTTCACCGACAAAGAGAATAGATTTGTCACAAGAGAGAACACATAATTATAATAGTAATAACTAGTAACCGTGATTTGTATTCGTGGTTCTGGAGTCTTAAGAAACATTTAGAGCAGTTTTCCTAGGAGATTGTCAAGTCAATGGATATTTTAGTTGGTAAAATAACAGTGCGTTAAGAAAAAGGTTCTGAATTAAAATCTCTATTCAGGAATGTTTGAAAATATACATTACATTTAAGTATAAATAAAAACCCTCCATTAAACAAGTAGTCTACAGAATGGAATGAATATAAAGATTTAATTTATAGACTACCTAAAAATTTACTTTAGAAGTGACCTAAATATTTACTTTAGAGGCAAAGTAAATATTTACTTGAGAGCAAACATAATATTTAAGGAGTAACATTATGCGAGTAAAGAAGGTATTTGAATAACGTTTTTTTTATTTAAGTTGTCAGTCGGTAAAAAAAACACACAAGTATAGTGACTTTGGCAGTCCTCAACTCCACAGAACCTTTCAATAGCAACAAGCTCTTTATAGACATCTTGTTTTTATAAGACAGGCCTACATGCTACTTATCAATAATCTATTTCTAAATAATGTAAAGGCCTACGTGAAAGTATATAAAACATAGTAGTTTTTACACACATAATAAAAATTGTTATTTAATATTACATATTTAAAATAAAAGGCCAAACATATAATTACTATTATTATAATTATAAACTGTAATTTAGTATTGTAGCAAACTACAAAAAAACACTAATTTTTATAAATTTAATAAAAAATTAAAATATTCACAAGACAAGGACACACACAGACAAATAAAAAGTAGAATTACTAATTTAACAACCATGCGAAGAAAGGGGAAAGAAAGCTGCAAAACTCTTCACCAAAGAGATCGATAGTTAAAAGACGCTAAATTCAAGTCCACAAGCAATGGCAATGAACGAGTAGAGGAAAGAATTAGGCTGTTGCAAAAAAACAAAATAGTTTACTAATTCAACACCTTACATGCACAAAATAGATAATAAAAATTATCCTTAAAGCCAGTTTGGGTGAATGTTTTTTTCTCTCTTGGCTATACGATTATTAAAAAAACATTCACGAGCCAAAGGAAGAATAAGTGATTTGAATGGGGGGAAAAATGAACACAAACAAAATATCATTTTGAGTTTGAGTAAAGAGTTTATTTATGGTGAGAGAGAATTGTCGTTCTTCAATACAAAAAATACATATCTCCACTTGCTGTTTTCATATGTTTTTTTTACACTCAAATAAAAAAAGAGTTGATATAAAAAATGGCGATTAAAAATGTTACCTTTTTTTAAATTATTAAATGGTAGATTTCACCATAAGTGACCGATAATCTCGCGAGAGTCCGTTGATTAATCCCATCAAGGCATACAACAATATCAACACAAGTACTACTGAGCTTACATCCCTCTTGTAGAATATTGTGAACAGACTGAGAAATGGTTGACCTCGGTGGTATTGGGGTAAAGAGCTTACCTCATGGTCCAATGTTCGTGGGTTCAAACCCAGTAGGGGTCGACGGATTTTTCTTGAGCGATAAAAAAATCCGTAGCACAACTTCCTTTGGAAGGGTAGTAAAGCCATCGGTCCCTTATCGATTGTGGCATGTAAAATAACCCTGGAAGGTAGGGGTCTATGTGGGAATACCTTTCCCAACAAAATTGGTAGGGACTTTGGTGGCCGCATGGTCTAAGGTGCTATTCTCACAGTAGACTAGACTGCCAATGAGGGGGAAATCGAGGTTCAAATCTCAGTCGGGTGTAATGAGGGTAGTTATTCCAAAATGGTTTTCTCCTCTCCCTCCACTCAAATGCGAATATAATTTCTCCTATTATAACCTTTCTGATATTTAAAATCATCAGCGTAATTAGTACATAAGCGTATAACCCGAACAAGCGTGGAGCTAGAAAAATAGTGGCGTGATATTTGTTTTGTATAACATAACTGATTGGCTGGATACAACAGAATATAAAATACTCCAACAATGTCCATTAGGGCGGGGTATAGGGGACGCTAGAAAACATCAGGGTTTTTTGCAGTTTCTAAACAAAACATCTTTTTGGCCTAAATCAATCAATTATTCCTCCATTAGAAATTTAGAGTTTAATTTTCTTCACATGTTGACATCAACAGTAGTGGTTGAATAACTGCCAAGAGCATAGCAGCATTAGATTATAAACTTTTTAAATAAAGAGGAAAAGTTATCATTAAATTCCAGGTGTCTCTTGACAGGTATTCAACAAATATTGATATCCCCAAGGGAAGACAATTTAGCTCTTGTGTTTATGTTGGAGCAATAGTTGGTTTGTTTAGATTTTTTTTAATGTTTTTATATAGAAATAGCAAAAATACTACCCAACTGGCATTCCCTACACGGTCACCTTAAAGTGACGATAAAATGACTAGAACGTTTAAATAGGAATAATAAACTGATAATGTCGAAGTATATTTCAACTTTGAGCATTTTAAAGAGTTGAAAAATTGCATACACGTACTATGATAAATATATTTCTCAGGAAATACACCGATATAAGAGTTAAATAAAGATGAAGGTGAAATCGTAATAGGCGATTCTTCAGAAACTGAGGAACGCGTATGTAACGCAAATAAATGGTAAAACATATTTTATTCCCTTATAGAAAACAATGTTTAAAAATGTTATATCCCTATGGCTGATTCCTGATTCACAGCCTTTTGAGATCCACCCAAATTATACTATTGTGAAGAAGGCGTTAGTGCAATTAATTTCACACCAAGATGGATTTACCTCAATCACGTTTCGCACAATCTTTTATAGAAAATAAAAAACATTCTAGAGTAAACAAACTTGACTAAAAATCATTACATTATTCGGGTTGTTTCAGGACTAAACAACCAAACTTTGGAAAGTGGTAGGAGGATATAAAAACTAGCCCAAAATGTCCTTTTGGTGATTGACTCGTGTTCGCCTCCTTTCATCCAATATCGGAGAGAAGGGAAAATATTTCTACCATTTACAGAAGTGGAAATACAGCTCGTGGAGAGATGTAGATAACTTTTTTTTAACTTTTAGGATATCCATAAAAAAATTGCTAAATATAGAAGGGGATAAAAAACGTAAACTCCTTTACCGTTTGCATGAGAAATTCTGGTCTAACTTTATTATATTGCAACCGAGCCTGTGTAGAAACAAAAAAGTTTACTGCCTCCAGATAAAAGTGGAACCACGAAAAAAAAGAGAGATGAAAACTAAAATTTTTAAAAGCATTGTTATCAATGTTTCTTTCACAAGAACACACTACGTCCCAAAGTATAGTTGAATCACCATTGCGAGAACCTTTCCTGAGAACAGGACGAATCCAAGATAACCCAGTGGTTGAGCAGTGTCTCGCTAATAAAAGGGTACCGGGTTCGATTAACATGTCCCTAGGTGTAATTTTTAAATTTACGAATACAAAATAATTAATGTTTCAATAAAACATTTGTAAGGAATGTGTGTACATACAAATGGAGAAGAAGAGGATGCCAAAGAAAATGTTGGAAATGAAGTATGTAGGAAAAAGACCACAAGTGAGGCCAAGGAAGAGATGGAAGGAGCGGATAACATAAAGTGTGCAAGTGAGAGGAGAAGAATAGAAGCAATTAAAGGAGGAAGAGGTAGTCGTTTTACTAAACTGACCCGGCCACAGGTTGGAAACATGATAATTGTGGTGATGATGATGATGATGATGATGATGATGATGATGACGATATACATATTTATGCATCTCCCAATGCAAGGGGACGAAAATACTTTCCCTAGTAGAAATAGTGTACAATGCAGTTTTGTGTAAAATTTTAAAGAACAACAAAAAAATCGCAAGGAAGATTTACTCTCTCAGAGGGTTGTTTTACTTTAATTTCAACGACAATCTGTATTGATTTGATAGAAAATTTCCCATGGATACGGTAGAACAAGATATATGAAAAGATTTGTAAAAACAACAGAGTGAGGAAATAGGTTTAGGTAAAGCACACATACTGTTACTTTTGTATAAAAAAAGGGGGGAAGCTTTATAGCCAGAAAAACACTCCCAAACAGCGTTAAAATGATAATAAAACTCAAATGGGTATACTCGACATGTCAATATTACGATTGATACTTTATTATATCATACCAAATTTACCTAACTAGCGAGCCGAACAAAATACTTCATTTGCACTACGCCATGTTGGTTAATACTTCCTTTTACATTATACATTTGTGACAACGTTGCAGAAAAACAACTAAAACTATAAATAAATATATATTACTAGCTGTTCGAGACATGGACGTCTAGGTGTGTTAGCTGAGGTTAGTTTATAATTCATTCGCATATATACGAAGGTATACAAACCAATTATAAATATAACCTTAGATTAATTTTTTTATTTGAGTGTATTTTAGTTTTTTGAAGTTGCCTCCCAGAACAGTTAATCATGAAATAAATTTAATGGATGAACGTTATCCTGTTAAGTTAGTATGTTAATTATTCTTTAATACAACAAACTAATAATAATAAGTGTCTATATGTGTTTATTATCATTAATAATACTTTTCGGTAGTGTTTTAGTGTTTTTTTGTTGTTTTTTCAAAAGTGACCAATGGACCTAGTAAGAGATTTTCTTTGCTTTCAACAGGTTTGATTTTGTTTGGTGAAAAGTTTCCAGTGGGGATTGAAGGGGTTTTAAAAAAATTAATCAAATAAGTAAAGTTATGTCTGAGATCTGATATTTACCCGTAATCCACGCTGCCTCCTCTATAAAGAAAAAAGAAAAGAAAAGTGGAGTAAGAAATGAAAGAAAAGATATGTTGCCAAAACTCGAGACATTTTCTGCTATGGGCTCTCTATTAAAGTTAATGTTCAGGTTGTTCAAAAAATTGTTTTTGGTTACAAGATTACCATTCCAAAACTCAAATAACTGTCGCTCAAACAAGTAGACTTGCCAATAAGAATAGTACACGGCGTTTTTTAAAAGGATTTGCTGTCGTGGAACGTTTAATGTAATAACCATCACTTTATGGCTGAAAAGATTCAATTCCCGACACGTTAATAAGTAAACAGCAATAAATCCTATTCAGTATAATAATTATTTTTGCTGTCCCATTTTAGTTAGGACTAAAAGTAAACAATCACCCCTTTTCCCTTTGAATAGCTCAAACTAAAATGTTTTCAATCCTACTCTAGCAGTCCTTAAGTTCATCCAACCATTAATATTTGATTAGATTATTATTATTATTAGCACCGCGTCTTACTACCCGTTCGGGTTATACGCACTTACGCTAATGTGTAATGGTAGGGTGATTGTGAGATGAAATGAAGGACCTACAGTTTAACGTGGAATCCGAACCACGGTGGAGGCCTGGCATTCCTCACATTCACAAGATGTCTTGTCAGAGGTAAAGGAAGGGTTTGGTAATCAGATAAATCTTTGCCGGGACCGAGGATTGAACCCCAGCCGCTAGCATAGAAGTCTGACACCTTACCCCTAGACCACCAGGTCACCGACATTTGATTACACATTTTAACAAGTGTATAGTTATAATATGTAAAAAAAAGTGATTCATTGATTTCAAATCATTACAGTTCACGAGTTGTAAGAGGTCATACTTGCTATTTTATACTTTTTACCTGTCATTGTAAAGGTAGAGTAGTTAATATATGGGGTTGAAATTAATATAACTAGACATGCATATGAGATGGATAGAATGAAATATTCATAACATTAGTATAGGATATTAACACATATTAATATATATTTACAAAATTAATATTTCATTGAAATATTTGATTTTATATTTTTAATATTATTACTATAGAAATTAATAATATATTATAAATATGTAATTGTGTACACCACATATGCATGTCTAGTTATATTAATTTCAGCCCCATACGTTTACTTTACCTTAACAATGGTACACACAGAATAAATCTCGTGAACCGTAATAATTTGAAATCATTGAATCACTATTTGTAAATTATAATTATACACTTAATAAAAATGTGCAATAACATTTTGGTGGTTAGATGACCTTAAGAGACCAACTTGTATCGTGAGCTAGCTCTATCCAGTCCACCTCATTACTTCCTATCTCTCTCAGGTCTATACTAATGTTATCTTTCCAATGGTCTCTTCCCATTGGGTTTGCCAGTCAGTGCCCTGAACCAGGTTCTAGATTCTCCCATTCGCGCTGCATGTCCTGCCCACCGTAATCTACGAGACTTGATTATCCTAACAATGCCTTGTGATGAGTACATCATTATATAATCTCCCCCATTCCCCAATAGCCTCCTCCCTTTTTGGACCAAGTATCTTCCTAAGCCCCTTGTTTTTGAGCACCCTACATTATTTTTCATCGTGTAAGGTAAGAGACCAAGTTTAACACCCATGGGGAACAACTGGTAAAATCATTGTTTCGTATATTCTGAGATTTGCATTCTTTGACAGCAGGTGAAAGGTTAACAACTTACTGACCGCGTAATCACATGAATTTCCCAACTGTACTATTTTCCTAATTTTCACTATGATGTGTTGAAATAGTCTTAATATTTGGTTTATCACTATTAAAATGACTGTGAAACTGTTTCATTGGTATCACTCAACCCCACTATACGGTCTCTTTCCTTTGTTTACTTTGAGTCTCAAATAAGATGGGATACTAGATAGATAATATTATAAACCTATTAATTTTAAACCACACATCAAACAATACCAATATCGTCTGCAACCCACCAAACCTTTTGAAACTTTCTAGCATCTTTCTGTAAAATATTTACCATTCAAACTAATTAATTTTAAAACCAAGCGCGACAACCAAACCTAAGCTCTTTAATTTACCACATATTTAAATGGAACCAATAATAATAATAATAGTTTGTTGATAATTCCCCTAAGCCCTTAAGAGACGAACAGTGGGACAATTGAAAATGACACAACAGGTAATTTAAGGTAGTCTGACTGAACACCCCCACCCCCTCACCTGCCAAAAAAATTAACGACGAAAAACATTCTCGCCAAAATGACAACAGAAAAAGTCTCGAGATGTGATGTAAGAAAAATACAAGAACCATTTAACTATCCACCATACACACACAAAAATAAAATAGAATAAATGCTGTGGGGTAAACTGGGACTTCCTTAAGACTGGAAGGCGTCTTAAGATCCGAATTTAAAAACGGGCCTTGAATTTAGAGGTGTATTTTTTAAATAATAATCTTAGCTCTATTTACACCACCTAACTAAAATCATGATTTGAAAGATAATACAATCTGCTTCGTTTGAATGTTGTGTTAACGCAAAGTTAAAAAAAAAAGCTCATAGCTGGTGTTCTCGTGAATTGTTGCCAGGGCCAGTTTTGTTTGACTAGACTGTACCAGGAGATTGTTCCCGCTTATTCAACATGAAGCTTATACGCATTGGTGGGCATGTGAACTACGGAAACAGGTTTTCCAGCGACTGCGATGTCGTGTTTTTTCTCCCACAGCTGATTTTCCATTTTCCCTCCACATAAAACGAAGTACATTTACTTTGGATCCTACCGTACTCATCCTTAATATGTATATGAAAGGAGATCCCGGACGGGTAGTAAGACGCGGTGCATAAAGTATTTAAAGCCAATGCACACATATTCACTCACTACATTATTGTGTGCGAGGTTGAGCAAAATTAAAAAGGACAGGAGTGTGACCTTGTGGTCTGAGGTAAGGTGTCGGACTTCTGTGTTGGGGGTCCTGGATTCAATTCTCGTTCCCGGCACAGATTTAGCTGATTGCCAAACCCTTCCTTCACCTCTGACAGGACGTTTATTATTATTATTATTATTATTACTACTACTACTAGCACCGCGTCTTACTACCCGTTCGGGTTATACGCACTTACACTAATGTCTAATGGTAGGGTGATTGAGATGAAATGGAGGACCTACAGTTTAACGTGGGATTCCGAACCACGGTGGAAGCCTGGCATTCCACACATTCACAAGTTGTGATTAATACAAGTCTTGTCAGAGGTGAAGGAAGGGTTTGGATATCAGATAAATCTGTGCCGGGACCGAGGATTGAACCCCGGACCCCCAGCATAGAAATCTGACACTTTACCCCTAAACCACCAGCTCACCTAAGTTATGTATTAATCACCACTTGTGAATGTGAGGAATGCCAGGCCTCCTACCGTGGTTCGGATTCCACGTTAAACTGTAGGTCCTCCATTTCATCTCACAATCACCCTACCATTACACATTAGTGTAAGTGCGTGCAACCCGAACGGGTAGTAAGACGCGGTGCTAATAATAATAAATAGTGAAAAAAAGAGGAAAAGGATTCAAGTTATTCTAATAGTACAGTCCCGTCTAATGAAGGTGACCCTGGCAAAAACTAACCGAGACGTCACTGTATGTTTTCCCAACAATCCGTAGTTAAGGTGGGAATGTAGGGGACGCAATAAAGGCTAAGTGTTTTTGCAGTTTTTTTCCCAAAGTAAATCGAATATAGCTTCGGTAAAACCAAATAGTTTAATTTTCTTCACACGGTAATATCAACCAGTTGTTGAATATCTGTCATGAACATAACGGCATTAGATGAGAAACTGTTTAAATGAAGAGAAAAAGTAATCATTAAATTCCAGAACATCCTTGACAGATATTTAACAACTGTTGAGGCCACCATGTGAAGAAAATTAAACTCTGTTTCTACTAGAGCAATATTTGATATATTTTGTCTAAAAAAAGTTTTACTCTAAAACCTGCAAAAACACTGACCTTTTCTCTCGTACCTTACATCCCCACATTAAAATATTGCTATCCAATGACCTTGCAGACACGAAGAAGGCCCATTTTACCATTTGGAAGAGGTTAGTCTGTTCAGAACGGATCAAGTAACAAAACAGGAACTGTGCTGAAGAAATATTTACAAAAGAGAGAGAAAAAAATTAATTACCCTAATAGTTTAGGACTATAATATGCCTCGCCCTCAGACTCAAATCTCAACTGATATCAAACATAATTACTAGAATTTAACTGTGTTTTTTTACATCTATTCTGTGCATGATCAAAGAAGAAACATCTAAAAAAAACTATATCAAGTGTTTAAAAAAAGTTTATATATGCGATGGCGAAGCAAATTAATGTTCTTGGCTGTTAGCCGTGTAGAATGCGCCACTTGGCTAGCGCGCCGAATGGCGTGTAGGCATAAAATAAAAAAACAACACTTAAGGTGGGATGGAAGGGGACGCGCAAAAAGGCCAGTGGTTTTGCGGATTTTATGGCAAAAACTTTTTTTGGTCAAAATAAATTGCTCCAGTACAAACAGAGAAGTTTAATTTTCTTCCCATAGTGACCTCAAAATTTCTTGAATATGTGTCAAGGCTGTCGTGTAGTTTAATGACAACTTTTTCTCTTCATTTAAAAAGGTTGTCATCTTATGCCGCTATGCTCATTACAAGATATTCAACAACAGTTGATATCAACATGTGAAGAAAATTAAACTATATGTTTCTGAAGAAATATATTTTATTTAAGTTGTCCAGAAAAATATTTTGCCATGAAAATTGAACAAACAATAGCCTTTCTCGCGTCTTCTTTCATCCCACCTTAAGGGGAGTGAAGAGGGAACATTCAAAAATCGAAAATGTTGGTCACATTACATAAAACCATTACATTGAAAATATATAGGATATGTGGTATTCTACAATGAAGAGTATTTAAAAAATAATAATTGATAAATGTAGAAACAGTCAAACCAGCTAATTTTAAAAGGTTGGTAATAATAACCGTTACAAATATAATAAAATTACAGTATTTACAATCCATGAAACAGAGAACCGTTTAACAACGGCGTGTCGTGGTATGTTGCCAGGGTAAGCAGAGTTAGCTTAAACTGTTACCTGTGAATTTTTCACAACACTGAGTAGGACACTCATTGGCCAGTTATCAACGGAAAATACATTCTCATGTGAGATGTGCGGTATGTATGATTGGTCAAATGGAGGACAGAGTAGGGTGGGGTTCGGGGGGGAAATGTATCACAAGCACAGTTTTAACAAGCTATATTTAACCTGGCGACACCTCCATGTCGGTTAAAACGTAGGTTTTTATCAAAATCAAAGTGCATTTTTAAGACTTTCTTTCTTAGCAGAGCTTGACTGATACATCGGCAATAATTGATGTTTGACAACATTTATGAATAAATAAATAAATAAAGAGAAACGTGCGTACATATCACTAGAGTTGCGACTATCCGGCCCGGTTCTTGATGTTAAAAAGTGCGTTTTAAATTAAACAAACCGGTACAGATCCAATATAAAACATTTACTGAATTTATAATGTCATTCATTTGATGCTCTATTTTCAATTATTCTTGCTTTGTAGCCGATGTTCCATTTACAAAATATAAAGTACTGTATAGTAAAGATTTTTCAAATTTCTTTCTCGTTTAATTCTTACCGTTCCCCTACAATTACTGTATTCCTATTTTACATCAAAATCAGAACAATGGGCAGATTATATTAAAACAAAGTTAAATGCTCTATGAAAATTGAAAAAAAAAGAAGTAGGTAAACCCATAATGAGAACTATTTACACTCGGAATTCAGTATTATCCAACTTTCCCGCTATCCGGCCAAGAATGCCGCCACTTTAGGCCGGATAGTCGCGACTCTAGTGTATTTTATAAACTTATATGGCACAATAACATATTCTCGTTTTCCCCAAGAAAAGTGATAGAAGTAAAGCTGGCTAACCAACATGTACAGTCCCGTACGTCCAAAAGTCACGCCATGCCGCCAATAACATGCACACTCCAACAATTCTCTATACGGAGATGTTCGGTCGCTAGAATTAACCGCCGAGTGTCAATCCGTTTTCAAACAAAGCGGGTTGAAAAGAAACAGGTTCTTACTCTACAATACAATAAATACAATACAGTACAATACAGCACATGACAAGGACATTCTTCAAAGGGTCTACATTCAATGGAGCTGTTCAGGAGAAGAATCTCCAAGAGCTCATCTTACCCAACAACTTATTACAAATTGACGTATCTGACAGCTCGTAAACAAGTTCACTATATATAATTTAATGTGTTCATACGTCAATTCATGTGATCTGCAGCTATAAAATAACACTAGTAATACCCGTTTCGGTGGTCGAATGGTCTAAGACATCACTCTCTAAATAGAAGAGACTGTCGATGACTGGGAGATTGGGGCTCAAATCCCGGGTGGGTGTACAAATATTTTTTCCCCTGAATAGTTTTCTCCACGCTTTATACACGCAAATACGGGTACACTTCCTCAAAATTCAATTTGGCTCATCTCCAACATATTAGAGTAATTAGTACCCACTTCGGTAGACGTATGGTCTAAGACGATACTCTCGCAGTTTACTAGACTACCATTGACGGGGAGCGAGAGGTTCGAATCTCGGTCGGGTGTACTGAGGGTGGTTTTTCCACGCTCTCTCCACTCAAATGTGGGGACATTTCCTTTAATTATAATCTTGCTAGTCCCTAAAATCATTAGTGTAATTAGTACATAAGTGTACATATAACCCTACCGGCTAGTAAAAAACCTCTAACACTATAGTACAATGCTACCAATGCTAACCACGTAAAAATATGTTTGTATTTTCTAAGAGGTTCGTATGAAAATAAAATTATAGGTAACGCAGCTCGAGCCAGACGTCTCAGCGTGGTGGAAAAAACAATCTAGCTGATCACAATCTCGCTGTTGTTAGGTTAAATAACACAGAGAAGACTTCACACAGCTACGTTTTTGGTTCGAAAGTAATCGTGTATCTAGTAGCCCGGTTGATCGGGGGGGAACTACTACAATATAGATTCCTACGCCAAGTCGTGAGATCTGTAGCTCTCATTTTGTTCGTTTGTTTCGAAAGATAGTCTCAGGACTGATGAAATACGGATGCAGTACAGTTGTATCCAAGTGCACCCATGTGAGTTTTCCAATTCAGGGGCAAATTGGAGTTCCATCTGCCGGGGGTGTGGCATCGACCTCCGCCCCCACCATATTTTTTTTTTAGGAATTTAACCTCATGAACATAGTTATAATTCTATAAGTTTCAAGAGTCAAATTTCGCAACAACAAAAAAAGTTTCTTAAAAATCAACAAAATATAAAATTTAGTTTTATCTGAACCCATTTAAAATAAACTTAATATTTTTCAAAAGTTTACTGAAAATAACAAAATGAAAAGAAAGCTTTTGACGAGGGAATTGGATTAAATCTACGTTTTTATCTGTGAGCTCTGATATTGAGGATTCAAAGTTTCTAGTAGAAAATTGCAGCCAATTCACAATTACACCATTTTGATTATTTTCATAAAAAAATATATAAAAATAATACTGCAAAGTAATAAGGCCATGGTTGCACCACGTGAGTAAGTGCGGTCACGTGATCTCGGTGGTAATGTTCCGAAGCGAAAGCGCTAGCGTCGAGGTACCTGCTGTATGAATTGTTCCCTTTCCCCACAAGTGTGTGATAATAAAATAATATTTCATTATATTATATTATAATACCCTGACGTTCAGGTGACTTTTTTTCTAGAGCCGCGTCTTATAGTATTTAAAATTACACTTATTCAATATGAATTCCTTAAAAACCAATAGAAAATTGCGCAAACCAAGATCTAAAATTAGAAAATGACAAATTATTATTATTATTATTATTATTATTATTATTATTATTATTATTAGCACCGCGTCTTACTACCCGTTCGGGTTATACGCACTTACGCTAATGTGTAATGGTGGGGTGATTGTGAGATGAAATGGAGGACCTACAGTTTAACGTGGAATCCGAACCACGGTGGAGACCTGGCATTCCCCACATTCACAAGATGTCTTGTCAGAGGTGAAGGAAGGGTTTGTTAATCAGATAAATTTTTGCTGGGACCGAGGATTGAACCCCGGCCGCCAGCAAAGAAGTCTGACACCTTACCCCTAGACCACCAGGTCACCCAAAATGACAAAAAATGACCTGTGAAAAATAGTTTCCTAAACCAGAGGGTCATGAACAGAATTTATTTACACATGAGCATTGTCTATTATGGGCTGGGGGAGGGGGGAGGAAAGACAAGTAATCAAAATCCAGGCCTTGAAAATAAAACACCCTACCGGGATTCGAACCCAGATCTCCGTCTTCGGAAATCCCGTCCGTTGCAAGGATGATGTCCTTAGACCCCCAGGGTTTGCAAACCTATAGCCCACGAGACATATTATTTGACGGGCCCGCTTGTTTGCAACACTTTTATATTACTGTCCGACCCGCAGACTTTTGTACACACAAAAAAGGTGAATTCCAGTGAGTACATAGTTTTGAATAACAAAAAACACATTACTATTTTAACCCGTGTCCTATTGTTTATCACTTTAATTATTTGATTGTGGGGATTATTTAGCTAATTTAATAAATACTCGGTGACCTGATCGTATAGGGGTAAGGTGTCGGACTTCCGTGCTGGGATCTGGGCTTAAATCCTTGACCCAGCCACAGATTAATTGATTACCAAACCCTTCTTTCAACTCTGACAAGACGTGTATTAATCACAACTTGTGAATGTGTGGAGTGCCAGGCCACCACCGTGGTTCGGATTCCACGTTAAACTGTAGGTCTTCTATTTCATCTCACAATCACCCTACCATTACACATTAGCTTAAGTGCGTATAAGCCGAATGAATAGTAAGACGCGGTGTTATTATTATTATTAGTAGTAGTAGTAGTAGTAGTAGTAGTAGTAGTAGTAGTAGTAGTAGTAAATACTGGTTGACCTCATGACTCGATATTCGTGGGTTCAAACCCAGTAGGGGTTAATGGATTTTTTTTGGGTGATATAAATCAGTAGAACAACTTCCTTCGAAGTGGAAGTAAATCCGTCAGTCCCATGTTGATTGTGGCATGTAAAAGAAACCTGGTAGGTATGTGAAAATACCTTTCCCGGTGAAATTGGTTGACCCTTTTGCTCACTCAAAGAAATTTTCATGTACTGATATAATCAGTAGGTTCAGAAAGTGTAAGTTAAATATCTCAAATAAAACAAACACCGCTTCGAGTGTTTTGCTAGCCCACACAAACATCTGGGAAAATAGCCCATAAGTTTTTAAACACTAAACAAAAATTATATTAATGATTTAGTACCAAAGAGATGTACATTGGTGGGCACGCGAAAAAAAAAGTCAAGCTCTTCTGGTCTAGTTTTCCGGCGTGTGAAATAGACAGAGGGCGGTGCTTAGTCCATTATATGGCTTCATACATTTCCTTCACTCAAATACTGTAACATTTTCTTTCAATGATATTGTCCTCATCCCTTACCCCTATGCGTGATAATCAGAACGGGCAATAAATAATAAATTGGTCCGCAACCCGCCTTGAGTCTGGGATTCTGGACCTTCGACTAGTTCTGAGCTTGGAGACCACTGATTTAGACCATTCGAGCATCCAAAGCGGGTGAATAGGTGTTGTGTCTGTTTTATAATTAAGTTATCCTGTAAGTCGTGTGCTGATACAATCCATCGGTTCAGAAAGTACACGTCAAATAAATAAAATAGCTACGCCATGGAATACACACACAAAACCTAAATCAAGCTCCCAGGAACATGAGGTATCGCCAATGGAACAGCAGTGTTTGGGCACGGATACAAACTATACTTTCAGGTGTCTGGATACAGGAACATCAACAAGCAGCCATCGTGGAACATGCAACAAGTCAAGCCCCATTCACATGCTTCGTAAGGTCCTCAAAATAAGAGATAGACCTCACAGTAAAAGATTAATCTGTCCAGACTCCCCGAACCGTAAGTCTGTAGCACTCCGTAGAAGTTAGAAGCGGCTAGCTAAACTGGTAGAGTATAAACTCATTGACGCCCAGAAACCAAGGGGTTTTATAGCGTTCCTGTATGGACCTGTCCAACAGTAGGAGAACATGCAGGGGAGGAGGAGAGTAAAAATGGCAATACAATGTGTGTTGTGAACCCCCCTATTAAATGACCTCATTCTATTCACAAAGATCCATTCTACGCTCCTATACCAGCTACCTTTCGTTTCCCGGACATTTAGCTCTTAATGGTCAACAGAAATATGTGGATTTTTGTAATTTTCAGAGTGAAAATGTCAACCTTTTAAGCTATGTTTACAAGTATATATATGTATAGGGTCTTAGAACATAGTTTTACGTTCGTTCCAATAGACAAAACTCGTGTAATGTAGAAGGTTTTTACCAATATTTAAGTTAAGCTCAACATATGGGTGGTAAAAGTACGTTTACGGAGCCTGTCGCAGGCAGACAAACAAATGAGCATCGTTGTGTGAGAAATAAAACGTGAATAAGGATACCGAGCATGTAAATGAGGATTCAGCCGACCAAAACAACAAGTCAATACACGTTTCTCAATGATCGGGCTATGGGGGGGGGGGGGGAAAAAGAGAGGAAAAAACTAAAA
>CABFVX010002204.1:0-32825 GCA_902151425.1 Timema shepardi | reverse complement strand
GGGTAGGGGGGGGGGGGGGGGGTAAAAGAGAGGAAAAAACTAAAAGTACGACTTTAACACGAAGAAACCATGCAGCAATCTCAAGCAGGGAGACATACATACATAGACACAGACAGAGGAGGGATATGAACCCAAACGTACCTCACAAGCAACTCCCGAAGGGTGGCTTCGTCTTCCTCCTGGATTTCTTCCTTCGTTTCATCACTAACCTTCCTACGGGTCGACGGGGGCCCCTCCCAAGGTCTGGCGGTCAGCTTGAGGGTTGCAGCTGCCGAGAGAGCTTGATGGTGCTGATGGTCGGCATACTCGTGCAGGTCCAGAACTCTGCGCGCCTGGGCGACTTGACGGATCTCCTCTGGCTGCTGCTGCTGTTGCCTGTCTACACTTGTTCTCATGGGGCGAGGCCTCGGGCGAGTCTCTCCCATCCTTCTACCTGAGAGGACCAACACCACCACCCAAAGTCACGTCGCATCCATCCCCCTCCCAGACTCGCACACATTCACAAGATCAAGTCACCGATTGGCCAATAGAGAACCTGACGATCAGTCTCAAGAAGGTTTAGCGACGTTTCCTGCCTGTGACCTAGCGGTAAGTTTTGACTACATGTGACGTCACGGCAAGTCAAGAAAGGTCTTCCCATAGAACAGAACGTTACCCAGGGTACTGCTAGTACCCGCAATGAGATTACGTAATAATAGCTATTATGGAGGTGTGTAAAAAGGAGTGATATTAAACTTATCTTAGGCCTAATTTACCAAACCCTGGTGACCATCGGGATAATTCCCCTTCCGGGAAAAATATCCATGGTGCCAGCCGGGAATCGAATCCGGGACCCTTAGGTTTGTAGCCAGGTTCACTGACCACTACACCACGGGGCTGGTTACACAACTTAGGCGCTTTGCAAACATCGTTCCCGTGAAAATGTTTCAAAACGCGTACTAGGCTTAAGGTGGAATGGAAAGGGACGCGGGAAAAAGTGTTTTTACAGTTTTTATGGCCAAACTTTTTTTTTGCCAAAATAAATATAGTATTTCCAGTACAAACATAGAATTTAATTTTATCCATAGGGTGCCCCAAAATTTCTTGAATGCCTGTCAAGGGTGTCAATTATTTACTGGAGAAGTATTTTATTTATTTTGGCCAAAAAAGGTTTTGCCATAAAAACGGCAAAACACTGGCCTTTTCTCGCATCCCATTCAATCCCACTTTAATGTCTAACTGGAGTCCGACTAGATTGTTTCCTTCATTATCACTGGTGACGTCACACCTCAACAGATAGAGAGCAATTTAGTGAGTCGTGAGGTAGACTTATTTTAACTTCAAGGTCGATATATCAGAGCAGGTATGCCACGCTAATGAGTTCTGGGAAGTTTTTATTTCTCTACCACCAAAGCAACGTTCCTGGTTTCATAGACAGTTTGGATTTCCCGTCCATGGCAAGTCTTGCAACATTTTAACAATAATTTATACTAAATATGTTTATTTAAAAATATATATATTTTACTTCAACCACAGGAATTAAAAATTAATGAACCAACTGAATAAAAAGATAAATAGTATTTCCTTCTTCATAAAATCAGACGCGTTAAAAGTTAGAAACCAATTATTAACGCCTTACATAAATATATGGTACGGTGCGCTGGCAGTGCTGGACTGGCTGGGACAATCCCAGAATTTAATTCGCTGACCCGATCCTCGCGACACAAAGCGTCCAGGAAATCAAGAAATTCCTTGCTGTGACGCTTTGCAATAATAAACATGACATAAAGGTAGTGTTTTTACAAACGTTATTGTTCTCAGAACTGCAAATCTCATTTTGCGCTTGCGTTGATTCGATGGCCTGCTCAATTCTCATTTCTCCCTCCCACAGCGGCCTTTATTTGCAAAACACAAAATGGCTTGAAAAAAAATAATTACACACGCAATGAATTAAAAGACATGTGGAACGAAATAATATACACCGTTATAGAAACATAATGGGGGAAATTACCATCCGTGTTCACCATAGGGCATCACATCCCCTCCCCCACCACCATTTCACAGACTTCCATTTAAATATATATTTGCTTATAGATGTGAAAATATTGGTTTTACAAAAATATATTAGAAAAAAAATTATTTTTATTTTTGATAGTGCTACAACTTTGCAACGATAAGCTATTTTGTATCTCAAAGAGTTGCGGATAATTATCATAATTGGATATTTCCAATTACCAAGCCATTTTTACGGTGAATGAGAGTTGCCATTTTAATATAAATCGTACAAACCAGCTTCAAGATTTTTCTTTTCTTTTCACCCCTTAGTAAGCTACCCTTGATTTTAGGGTGAGATAAGATAATTCCAAAAGCCCCTCAAGGGAACCTTATGAAAACCATAGATAGCAAGTTTTAGCCTTACCGATAAAATAGTTGGGGCTCTAAGTGACATACAAACACACACAAGAGTTCACGAAAACAACTTTTTCGGCTTCAAGGGGTAATGAAACGTCGACATCAATCATCATCATCATCATCATGAACATCTTCCAGCAACTGGCTGGGTCTGTATGGAACATATCACTCCACCGCCTTCTTTCCTCCCCCCATATCTCTCCCTTCACCTTGGCCCAGTCCTCTCCACACTCTCTTAAGGTGATTCGACCAGCAAGCTTCTCCTATATTCCATTCATGATAGGAATTACTCTCTGAAAGGCCTTTTTTCCTACCAATATCCTACTATATAATATATTTCTGGTAGGAAAAAAGGCCTTTCAAAAACAATTCCTACGGTGAACGGACTTTAGAATGGAATGGATATGTGAAGGGGGAGGGATGGGCAGGCGGAGTTGGAAAGTAAGGCAAGAATGCTAGCTCTTTGTTCACAACAGTGTTGTCATAACACTACCTCTTTTTTTTCCGCTAAGAAACTTCACTGATAGAAAATAAATGTCATCGCATGGCTCACCCGGGAGTTGTGGCTTGAGTTTGAATCCTGGCTACTAAGATTCATACAATATTAATAATTTAAAATAATGAACTTATTACACGTGTCACAAAGTATTTATTGTACCGAATACTACTAAGCCCATATTTATAAAATGTGTTTTTAGAAGAAGAAAATAAGTACCGGTATTAATAAGTAATTTGGGTGACCTGGTGGTCTAGGGGTAAGGGGTCAGACTTCTATGCTGGCGGCCGGGGTTCAATCCTCGGTCCCAGCACAGATTTATCTGATTACCAAACCCTTTCTTCACCTCTGACAAGACATATTGTGAATGTGGGGAATGCCAGGCCTCCACCGTGGTTCGGATTCCACGTTAAACTGTAGGTCCTTCATTTCATCTCACAATCACCCTATCATTACACATTAGCGTAAGTGCGTATAACCCGAACGGGTAGTAAGACGCGGTGCTAATAATAAAATAAAAAATAAGTAATTTAATGAAATAATTTGAATGATACAAGTTTAAGGGCTCTTTTATTATTCTTTTAGCACCTAGTCTTACTATCCATTCGTGGTATACTTATATGTACTATCTACGCTAATTAGTTAGGAATTAGGAAAGCTGAATTTAGAGGAAGTGCACTCGCATTTGCGTAGAGTGGGAAACAATTTATAATAAAACTACCCTCAATAAACCCGATCGTAATCGAACCCCAATCTCTCTGTCCCAATGGTCTGGTCTACGACGAGAGTGACGCCTTAGAGACCATGTTGGTACCATAACAAGTTTGAGAGTTATTTATTCATAGTAAAAAATTATTACTTTTCTTTATAATTTTAATAGTTAACAGAGCTCATAATGAGTCCCATACAAACTGGCCGACAAGCTGTAAAAATGTTGGAATGCCACGTGCATAAGAAAGCAAAGTGATCGACAGCCAACTGGTTGACCAAATAAATAAAAATATTTCAAAGCTTGAGTGTGTCAATTGATCGACACGTTTAGGACCATGTGATAAGATATACAACTGTTCGACATGAGAGGACCTGCTGGGATACATAAGTCGAGATGGATTCAATGAACCAATTGACCGACAAATTAATACACTGCAAACAACGTGTTCGACAGCAAACTCGTAAACGGAAAATAACAAGTAAAGTCTGTGAAATTTAATATTTTTTAATATAATTTAAAACTCTAATAAATAAACATATTTGTGGTCACATGGCCCAATGCGCCAATATCCCATATAACTAAATTACTAGTGTTGAGAAGATTGGGGTTAGAATCCCGGTCATACGTACAGAGGTATTTACCCCCCTAAAAGCTTATTCACTATCCCTCCACGCATTTGAGTGCATATTTCCTTAAATTTTACCTTACTCATTGCTTATCCGAAGTATAGCTCAAACTGGGAGTGAGAAGCTAAGGAAAAAAAATACCAAGTTAGTGGACCCGTTCGGGTTATACGCTAATTTTGTGGACTGAAATCATCATTAGTAAGGAATCAATTTTCTAAGTTGGTTTTTTTTTGGGTCAATCATTTTGTTTGCATATTCATTTGTTCAACCAGTTGATACAAGTCATGTCCTACTTGTGTCGGCCCCTTGGTCCACATTGCTCCTGCTGTAGATCACTTGTCTTTCTTCCCCTTTGTCCTCCCATGTCGGCCAGTTTGTGATTTATCAGTTTGCCTGCACCCGTAACGAGGGTAGAGTCGTAATTCTCATCTTATTTGGTTTGACAGTGACAGGGAGATCAAGGTTAGTATCGCAGCAGGATGTAATTAGGTGTTCAGTTCTACCTCTACGCAAATGCTGAGACATTTTCTAAAAATATACCTTAACTTGCCCTCCACAATTAGTCAGGTGGAGTCCAACACCTTAGCTCAGTCGTTACTGTGTCCGCCTGCTGAGCTAAGGGTCCCGGATTCGATTCCTGGCATGGCCGAAAAATTTATAATTTGTGAAATATGGGTTTACCCTTTCATAGTGATGAGTTAATGGTTAGGGGCTGGGGGTGTTGTGTTTGTACTTGATTTAAGAACATAGCGTAATTATTGCATAAACGTGTAAGCCGAACGGGTAGTAAGACGCGGTGTTAAGTTAGGCGGATATCCCGGACGTGTGGCAAGATGTGAAGTACTGTATAGAAAATTACACTATACTATTACATTGTGACTTTTAGAAGGAGTGTTTATTTATGTTATGGTAAAAAATATTGAGAGCTTCAGAAATCCCACAGTAATTCACAATTTTACATAAACTGCATGATATATATGGGGGACAAGGTTTATATACTAAATATTAAAATAGTTACATGCTCATTATCTTTACACGAGTAATTTTGAAAACCTATACCAAATTCAAAATATAAAAAATAATAATGGCACTCATTCTATTTTGAAAAAATAAAAAATCTCAAGAGCCTTTACAAAGTTTGCAAAGTCTAAATTAACGCATTTAAAACAATTTTATCAACAAACTGTTCTAAAACAGAATATTATTGTAATATTATAAATGTAGCTTATCCATTGCCTTTGTTTGACGTGTCACTCCTGAACCTGTCGTAGGTCGGAATGATTTTGCCATAGATATAAAGTTAATGATTTTCTTCTTAATTAAATATATTTTGAGTGGATGAAAAATAATGCAAACATCTCAACTTGTCCATATCCCTAGTTAGTTTTAGCTTACACTCACACTTGGTATTAGAATTATCGAGAATTTAAAAATGCCCTAGAATTTTAAAATATTTAACAGAGTAGCTAGCAATAAAAAAATCAAGAATACACCCATTTAAGAAACATAAATATATTTCTATTCCATTTAAATTTGGTAAGAGTAATTATTATAATAAATTCACCAATGAGAATAAGGTATATTATTAAAAGTTTAACAAACATACAAATAACATTAGTTTAAAAACACTATTAAATTCTGTCAAAATTAAATTTTACCGAAATAGACTATTTTAGAATTACAAGCTTAAATTTTTATAAAATGTAACTTGATTAATTTCTTACGGCTATGCTGTAAAATTTATAGTTGGTTTTTATGTAAAATTAAAATGCAAATATCATAATACGTACATAATTAAACAAGTTATTATTTTTTTTAAATGTGACAAAGCTAATTTTGTAGAGTACAAACACCGAAAACTACAGTAATATATTATAAACAATAATATTAGGAACTAAAATACCAACTTAATAGGCCTACATGAATGTTATTATGGTTTCACAAAACTTTTAGAAATTGCGAATTGCTGGATTCTTTCTAAATACTTGTGATATTTCGACTTTATGATTCTGAATAAATAATAGTAATAATAATAAATAGTCTAGTATAAATTTAATTCATAAAATAGTATTTACAAAATATTGGCACAACAAACTCTTGGAGAAATATGTTGTTTTTCTCTCTCAAGAAATGTTTTAACTTAATTTATTTTAGCGTGATCCTTGTAGTTGAGAGAAATTTCAAAAAGGTTATATTTTTGAATCCAATGATCATAATGTTTGTTGAACTCTCTTCACACAGTAAATCTATCATTATAAACAATCCATCCTGATATTTAAAAAAGTTCTTAGTTGCCCAGCTGAAGTATTGAATTTGAAACACTACTAACTCATATCCTCAAGTTTTTTTTTTCTTTTTTCTGGAAGTCTGAGCTTCCATGATACAGGCAGTAAGTATCTTTGCATCTCATTTTTCGTCTTATTCGACTATCTATAATCTCAGGAGCTATACACTGTAAGTAAAATCTTTGTAGTTTTGGCAGCATCGTGTCATTCCATAGTTTTATATCTTTGAAAACTCTCTCAATATGGATATCATTTTCAGCAAAAACAACAAAATCACAGAATTTTCTCTCTGTAATGTTTAACTAACCTTGTATTTGTATAATAATACACATGACAGGTTTTCAATGTTAGTTGGTGACTTTTTAATTGCAAGCATAAGTTTTTCTTCCCATTCCTAATAGAGTCTTTAAAACTTCCATACTTCCATATAATACATGATTATCTAGTTTGTATATAATTATCATATACAAGGCGTAAAAAACCTTCTCATTGTTTAATATACATTTTCCTTTATCTACTGTATACAACTTATATAATTATTATGTAGTAGGCCTAGTTAAGAATACGTAAATCTTAATTTTTAATATACTTTAAGCTATCTCTCCAGGACATGAACACAAATATTCTGGAACACATAACAATTCTGTAAAAATGTAAATACAAGATCAGATTTGTAAAATAAAAATTACATAAATATTGTAAAAACGTGTGCGTCATTATATTATTTCGCTTTCAATTAGGGAAATTTAAACGTTATTTGAAGTTGAAATTACTTTATTGTAGTATATTATTTGTGTATTTAACAACAATTATGAACCAGTGGTAACAAGGCCTCGGGACAAAAAATAGAATATCATGAACCAGTGGTAACAAGGCCCCAGAACATCAAACAATAGCAGATTATGTACCACTGGTAACAAGGTCCCGGGACATAAAACAATAGAATATTATGAACCGCTGGTAGCCAGGCCCTGGGACATCAAACAATATCGGATATAGGAAAATACCTAAAGAAATGCAGTGCTCATGTGAAATTAGATTTTTTTAAATAACTTTTAAGATTTGTATACTGTTTATTGTTCAATTTACAACCAGCAATAAAAGTGAAACGCATATATTTTTATACATTCACGAAGTTATTGTAATATTCAGTTAAGCAATAAGTTTAAAATCAAGACGCGTTTTGATGCACCAAGCTATGAATTCCTTTGACACTGAGTTGAAGAACAAAACTAACACAGTAAAATATTAGCAAAGTGCCGGAAGGAAATACAAACACAATAAATGTCACAACTCAGCACTCAAGTAGTAAGACGTGGTGCTAAAAATAAACACTCTAGGATCAGTAATTAGTAGAGATGGCTCGATCCTTCCTTGTTCGGCTAGTCTGGGTTATTGGTAGTTACAGTCAAAGAAATAAGTTTCAGGAAGTAGACATAACAAATTTACATTTGCATTGATCAATTTGGTTTCAGAAATAAAATAAAAGAGTAGAGTTAGTTTAATAAACCAAACAAATTTTAAATAACGACATTATGTACTATAAAAGGATATAAAATAGAAGTATCGAGGTATAAAACGAAAAGTACTTCTATAAGATTAAAAATGATGTAAATTTACAATGATTAAATATATTAGAGATTAAAAACTATATTTATTTAAGATCTTGTAACCAATTCATTGCATACACTTCATTAGCATGTCTAGCTAGAATAAATTTAATCCCTATGCATTAACTACTTTACCTTAAAATAAGCACGTAAAATGGATAAAATAGCAATTTTGACTGCTTATTACTCGATAACTGTAATGATTTGAGATAAATGAATCAATATTTATAGCTTATATTTATCCACTTATTAAAATAATGCAATAACATTTTGATGGTCGAATGACCTTAAGCCCCTGTCCCTTGGTCTTCCTCTCGGCCTCTTACCCCCAACCATCCTTTCCCTCTCAATTTCTCTCACATGACCTCACCACCTTAGTCGTGCCTACTGACTTCTATATCCCGTCCTGAACTGGCTCTTCCTTTACAACAATTAAAACCTCGTGTTTTTTTTTTTACAAACATATTTATTCCTCTCTCCGAGGAGTCACGCGCTATAAAGTAAAAAATTGACATAGTGCGCCAAACAAACTAAATGTTCGATGTTTTTGATCATGTGGCAACTTTTCAAGTCTTCTGACGTTAGAATTGAGCACTTACTTATCCTGTAGCTGCTGTGTCTACGTAATAAGTTGATGAAACCAATTTTCAGATAATACATTATTATTTAAAATACGTTTACTTTCTAAATAAATGCGGTGAAATAGTATATCTTCGGTTGATGTTTCAACACGTTTTTGTTATTTGAGGCAATGGGTCGTGCTTGATATAATAAATATTATACACAGACGTACACAGGTGTAAAATTTACAGGAATTAAAATATATAAAAATATAAATTTGATATAGTAACAAAAAGAGAATACACATCTCAAAAATCACATTTCTTTCGTCGATATTTCTTGACTATACTCTAGGGCAATATTAGCCTAATTTTGTTCGAATGTTTACAGTGCTATTTAATTAACTAATTAATGAATAATCTATTAGGAAAATGTGTTTAAGGTGGGTTGGAAGTGGTCGCGAGTTAAGGCCAGAATGTCTGATTTTTTTATAACAACTTTTTTTTTCGTTCAAAATAAATAGAGATTTTGCTTCAGTAGAAAGTAGTCTCTAGCGTTGTTAAATATATGTCGTGAGATCAGTGGAATGTTACCAGGAATTGTTTATCTTCATTTTCAAAATGAATTAAATATACGCTATTATATTTGTTAGTTACGGCAATAGCCGCATCTAAATACAATATGGTTTGAATGCAGCTATAACCTTAATTAACAACTATAATAGCGTGTGTAATCACCCTGTCTTAAATTGGGATGCTTGTTTAAATTAACGCACTAATGTTGTAAGACGCGAACACTAGAACTGGTCTAGTTACATTTGTGTTGGTGAGTTTGTAAACAATAGGACGAGATAGCTGACTTTTCAAAACAGTGTGTCAGCATTGTTGTTGGCATAGTATATATGGTTCTAATTTAGAGCTATTCGGGGCTGACAAAATAATATCTGTACTAAGGGGTCACTTTGCCCGTTTGTGGGGCTGCGTGGTATAGAACAGCAGGTCATTGGGTACTTGCGCTGGAGGGCAACTGTCATGCCCAAGGTACCCGGGTTCGTATTCGTGTAAGACCACCGAGTATGTCAGCAAGGTCATCGGTTAAGAATTTCTTACCAAACCAGTTTTGTTGCGAGATCCTAAATAAAGTCTTTATATCTCTTTTTGTAAACTTCTTAAAGTATTACATTTTGTAATGGTTAGTAGTGCTGTAATAAGCTCTAAAAATCAAAGCCGTCTATAAATTACAAGCCAACACATATAGTATGCCACTTCGCCCCATCTCAAACGCAACCCATCTCGACGGGGCGAGGGGGGAGGGGGTGACACACGACTATTTAATCTCTAATGATGAGAATTCGTACAGTTGTCATTGTACTATTGTGAGTCAAATATGTTTGCGTCATCTGATAGCAGGTGATCTTAATTTATCACACATATGTAGTTGATGATTTCCACACGTCCATCACAGACTCCGGCTTAAAATATGAGTGAAGCACGAAATTACTACTGGATAACTCAGTGGTTGGAGCATCAACGTACTAAGCCAAAAGTTCAGAGTTCGATTATCGGTGTCCAAGTTTCATTTTTAACATGTTAAATAACCCGTTAACACTTATACTCAAAACGCCATACATTAAATGATTGACACTATAAATACAAGAACTAATAAATTCTAATATTGTGTGGCAGATATATACTCCCGGTGAAATTATGTTACTGGAAACGCTCAAACTTGAGGAAAGTGCCCCAGCCGACGGTTTACACTGCTTAGAGGAGCTACAGCCAACGAACATCTTACATTGACCGGAGGTAGATAAAATGAGGAGTGATTTCCTTGTGATGTATTCAGCGGCCGTCCGCTAGCGCTAGTTGTCGTTTGGCTCATTTTTAGGAAACTCCCCCACTACCCTTCCCTTTTAAATGTCCCTTCCCGAATGCGTCAGTCCATCCTGTATAAAACAGCCATTCCTCGCTTCATATTTTGTATTCTATTGTAACGATTCATCGGAGGAACATCCTGGACGTGAACCAAGGATCAGCGAACTAAGCAACTGATGATCACGATGTGTGGGGTGTCGGTCTCTCCTCCTCGCCACAGATGTAGCAACGTCTATCCCTTGAGTATTTGGAATGTATTAGTAATCTTTGTTAGGGTCATCGTGCTCTATATTTCTATGTCCATAAGACATAGTTGTGTATGTCAGAGTTTCTGACTAGTTTTCTATGCCCATAAAGCATGGTTTTGAATGTTAGAGATCTTGCTATATGCTTCTATGTCAGTAAGACATAGTTCTGTATGTCAAAGTTTCTGACTTTTTTCTATATCCATAACGCATAGTTTTGAATGTTAGAGTTATTGCTCTATTTTTATAATTCCATAATCGTAAATACCTGGGCGAAACCCAGACGCCCCATACTGTATGGTCATGCTTTAGCCAACTTAATGGTTAGGACCATAAAATGGTGGAAATACTGTTTTCTATTGCTTTGTTCCATGACTTGGTTGGGTCTTTGACCGAAAACCAGCTTCTAATGTTTATAATGGTATTCTACGGTGCTCAACCTGTGGGTGTGCTACTAGTCTAGAGTAGTGTCCCGCGGGGTATAGTTCATTTGGTTCGGCGCCCTTCAGGTGTCGTTTGTATTTTTTAATGTTTAACTGTTTGCACTAGATATAGTATGTCCAGACATGGGTAGAATGTTAAATATACTATTGAATGGCCAGGAAATACTAATGAGGAATAGACCGGCCAAAGTATCTTAACAGCCTAGATTACTGGTAGCTCGCAATTAAATATTTGTATACCTATAGTTCCTCTTCTAGGCGCGTAATCTGTGTACCTTTAGTTCAATATGGATCCAACTCATGATATCTAGCTCATTTAACTACCAACTTTGTAACTCAAACTAGGACTTTCTAGTGCTAGGTATTGTTAAGTGTAATTTTATATATTTTGTAGGTTAAAGTTTGACAGCCATCAGGCTGGAGTGGAGTTATGTATCGATTCATTTCCTTAAATTAATACTTGCTTGCCATTTAAATTTCCGTTCTGTCGAGGCAAACGCCCCTTCGTAGCGGAATGTGTGCCAGTTCTACTTTAACGAGCTACTCCCATTCATAATACAGACTCCACCATATTTGTGTTTATTGCAGGTGTAACCCAGGTATTTTACTTCAAATGTTCCCTATTGGGATAACAATGTCAAAAGTAACAGATTTAATTTTTTCTAATAAACAAAGGACTGTCTTGTGTAAGATCTCGTAAAACCATATGTAATTCTATCAATTAGTTTCTAATTAAAGAAACTAATTTGTCAAAAGCACAACAAACTGCCCCGCTAACAAACTTCAAACTTTCCATTGTTTACAAACTAGCCCCATTTGATCTGCCTTTCATATTTGGTTTCTTTGTTTTTAACATTGTTTTTCTTTTACTTATGAAGAGTCTAATACACCAGGGCCAACAGAGATCCTGTCGACACTGACACAATCCTACCATCAAATGGAGATACACCCGAGGTGAACCTTTTGTCCCAAACTGAACTTGTTGCAGCCATTAGAGAACGAGGTTGGGTGGTAGCTGACGATGCCGAGGTGAGTGAGCTGCGAATAACTTTAAACTTCCTAAAGTCACAGCCAATGATTTCCCGGATTGCCAGTAACCCTTCCATAGTTGAGCAAATTTCTAAGATTAACCAAAGGCTAGCAGATTTAAATAAAGAATATGAAAACTTACCTAATGACCAATCAAATAATGTCAACATTTCATAAGTGCCATCTTGTAATATTACCGATAATACTAAGTCTAAAGTTTTATCAAGGTTTTCAGAAAAGATACTCCTTTGTGACGGTCACAACTATGAAATTGTATTTAAATTTCTGTTAGAAATTAATAAATTTTGTGAATTTAATTTAGAAAATGAAATTGAATTTCTTACATTGTGTCTTAGTGAAACCAATGGTTACTTAACACAGTTCTTGGTAGTGTGTTTCAAAGCTTTTCTTAGAGGAATTGTAGACATAAAATAATAAGAGTTTTGATCCCACCACTAGCTAACGCTATCTTGAATACCCAATTTGTAAACACGTTTCAAAAACAAGACGAGTCTGTGTAACTTTATCCTATAAGCAGATAAAGTTATTGAACTCCATTTAGAGGAAAGTGTAATAGTAACCACTATTCTTGAAAATGTATCTCCCTTAACACGCCGCCATTTTGTTTTTGTCTCTCAGTCATCCTCTATGGCTGAGTTACATATTTAGCGTCTCAAATTGAAAGTCACATGCTAGTGGAATAGGAGTACTTAGTGTTGAACCCGCCACCCACTATGGTTAAACAATTTGATAGCTCTAAACCTAGCAACCAAAATATTTATATTTATGGTTATAGTAAGCCATCTCAATCTCATACCATCAAACCCCACGATAGTCATAAACAAGGTTTAAATAAACATGTGCAAGGAAAATACATATCGTTTGTAAAATGTTACAGTTGTGGTAAAACAGGGCACTATATTAAGTCAATGTAGAGCAAAAAAACTAGGGTTGCGCCGATATATACATGGCTTTGAAAGACAGCGCAATATCCTACTATGTGTTTCTGAACCCACAATTAAAATATATATTAATTCTGTGTCCTGTTTTGCACAAATAGATACTGGGGCTAGTGCATCCTTCATAAATTCCAATTTTCTAAGTAGTGTTCCACTCTTATATTCTTCTGCTGGTATGTATTTTCATCCTAAACTCTTTGCCATTGCTAATGGTACGTCTCTTACTGTAAATAAAAGTGTTTATTTTTCAATTAAAGTTAAAAGTTTCCCTTGGAAACATTCATTTTGTTTAGCAAGCCACCCATTGAACTTAGTGTAACCATTCAAAGTTTTTTCGGACACCATAACCACTAATTGGAGTAAATGTGATATCCTCCCTTACCACATCTCTCTTTCTGATTTCCGTCCCGTTATATCTCCTTATTCTTGCTCGCCGCCAAGTTACAACGTTTAGGGACTTATAGGGAATTAGTTCAGGATCTGCTTGATAAAAATGTCACAAGGTCATCTCGATCTGCATATGCTAGTCCCGCCTTTATTATTCCCAGAAAAGATGGCAGGAATAGGTTGATCGTTGACTATCGTAACATGAATAAACATATTGTTTTTGACCCCTACCCAATGCCTACTGATGAAAGTGACTTTCAACATTTAGGGGGGGCGAGGGGTCGATAGTTTGATAGACCTGAATGCTAGTTTCTTTCATTGTCCACTTACTGAAAATTTGAAGCAATATACTGCCTTTGCTACCCCTTGGGATCAGTTTTGGTGGGGCGGCTCTCAGTCGAGTGTTATACCATATTTTGTCCAACTTCAAGTTCAAATTTGTATTTAATTATTTGGACAACATTTGTATTTATAGTCAAACCTTAGAAGAACATAATGAAAATGTCAAGTTAAGTTCTTCAACGTCTTAGGGAGGCTGGTCGCACTTTTAATCCAGATAACGTGACGTGGGGCACTGATTGGATAAGTATTTGGTGTATGTGATTTCTAAAGGTAATATCCTTGTGGATCCGGAACGTATTAGGCCCATTGTAAACTTTTGTAGGTATGTGTGCATATTATTCCCGGTTCATTTCTTCCTTTTGTGAGTTGGCTGCCTGGTAAAAGGAACACTGTCTGTGTGGGGAGACGACCAAAATAAAGCCTTTTATAAACTTGTGTCCCCTAAGGTTCTTAGAATGACGGATTTTTCGTTACCCTTCGAACTTAAGGTTTACATTTCGTCATATGCACTTGGGGAGGTTCTTTCTCAACGACATCTTGAAGATTTACTTCCGGTAGCTTTCGCTAATAAATCTTACTGATGCACGGAAAGAGTTTAGTTGAAACTTATATTTCTCGAATCCAAATCTTACATTTTCTTTCGAATCTTAAATCTTTTCAACATGTGCAATTTTAGTTTAAAGTGAAAATATTTAAAATTGAATTTAAAAAAAGGTTTTTTAAGGTTCAGTGCTACTAAATGATATTTTGATAGTCGTGCCTATGACGTTATAAAAAACAAAGACAACACTTTTTAACAGTACATTAGTTGTATTAAAAGATTACGAATTGTCCTTTTTTTTGTGATTTTGTAAATTTTCCCAATTGCACTAGTCAATATAATTCCTTTTACCAATTGATTAAAATTATTATTTGAAGACAAGGTCTTCATCATTTGTTTTCGAAATTCTTTTTGTGATGTTTATGAATTTCAAATATCTGGAATAAAATAGGAATCAAGTAATTCTAAGATTCAAGCGTTCAATCCATATATAAAATCAAACTAAGCTACTAATGCAAAACTATGTTTATTTTTAGCAAAAAAAAAAATTGCTCAGCTCGCATTTGCTTCCATCCCATACTTAAGAAAGTGCACCAGCGTTCTATGAAAGAGGGGAAAGGAGACTACAACGTAAAACTAACAATCTCTAAGCGACTCCATATGATGATTAAAAAAACCTGATTGGGAATCGAAACCTGACACTCCAGAGTTTAAGTCAAACCACTCTTAATCGTGCAAAATTTTATCATTTACCTGAGGAATTTTCAAATTAGAAAACAAACAAGAAACTGATCAAAAGTTTTTCAGTGTTTATTCTGTAAATACGGTAGGTCAAAATGTACGTTCCATTGGATGATGTAGATACTGCTTTGAAAAACAACGATTGATTACTAGATCAATAGAACTGTAATTATTAATTTATTCCAGTTGTTCCTGTTTTAAGTAGACAAATAGTATAAATAACCTAGCCCCTTATCACTCAAAGGAGCTTCTGATAAAAGAGAAAAACTTTTTTTTATCTACTACCGGGTTAAGTACAATTTTATTTATATAAAAAGAAAAGTGTATCCTCGAAATTAACGACGAGACAAAACTTTACCTGGCAACGCTGTCGAATCGAAGAAAATATTCTCCTAGAAGAATTTGATTCGATTTCCCTTGGTGCGAGCTTGACATTTAAACCACATGCCCACCAGTATAGGGTGTTATAGTCTCAAAAAATAAAATAACTTATTTTTTTTTGCTTCTTTTACTTGGACCATTAAAATAGCAAAATATTTTGGAAGATTATTGAATCAGTTTTTTAAAAATGTATTTTACACGCGCAAATTAAATGAAACGGGATACTATCGTGAAATTGTATAGTTGGTATTTTATAATGTGAATAGTGGTCAATTAGCTCGATTTTAATTAGTATTAAATGTATAAAAAACTTCACATATTTTTATTAAATAAGAGAAGTCATCGTTCTTTGAACTATTTTACCTGAAATTTCCAGAAAAAAACCCGTATCAAATGAACTATTACAGTTTTTTTTCTTAATATTTCTATAACAATTCAAAGCTATCATTATAAAAGAAAATGTAAATACTTTAAATTTAAGAATGATAAATTTAGAGGTAATTTTTCCATCCATAGCACTCTTGAGTTGATTTTATTTTTTACCATCACGTTCAGAAAAATAATTTTATTTGCCGACTTTTTATACAAAATAGAAAGCAAAATCTGCCTCAGTGGAGCAGTGATTCACACGCTGTATGTTGACCCATCATACTTTGCAACGCTAAATTAAAACAGCTGATTATCAACATTTTCTATTTTCTGGTGGATAAACATATATTTTAGATCATTTTCCCGATGGATGTTTTCAAACTATAACGCTGTGTCGTGGAACAAACCGATACATCAACACACACGCTTTACATTAGCGGGTTAATTCAAACTTCCTCACAACAACTAACGAAGCTGTCTGCTTGCTTCTTCTGGCTGTATAGCGCATGTGTTGTCAAATGCGCATGCGCACGGATTTGAGATGGTTGGTTCCGAGAGTTGATTGGTTCTCCTGTGCCGAACGTATCAGTCGGAGCGAACGAAGTAGAGACAAGTTGAACTGTTTATCAGAACAATTCGCGCCGACGAGGCGGAAATCTTGTGATTTGATTAGAGCTCGTCACGTTACCACGTTTCTGCTCTGCGCTAGTTTTTCGGCGAACGTGTGAATCCACAGTTAGATCCAAAACAAGAAAATGGAATACGAGTGCTACATATTATGGAGGTAAGAAAGGTAGAACATTCATTTAAATAAAAGCTCACCAAACCTCTCAATTTATCGAAGTGACCGTAGTTTTAATATATATTACAAACTCACCCATCTGATTACAATCAGCATTGGTGCCCAAACTGGGGCACGCGTACACCCTGAGGAGAGGTAAGGACTCAAGGTGCTTCGTGACATAACACAATAATCACAAAACTTAAATATATATATATATATATATATCAGGTCTGATAGAATTTTTTTTTTAAGCATTTATTTCCCTCGGTCACAAATTTGTAGCGCAACTTTTTTTTTTTACAAAATGTCAGATGCTTGTTTCCTTGTTTTTATGAAGCGCTGGTAGGGGTGAGTTGGTTCACGCGACTGGTGCAAGTATATAAATGTGATAGCCTTGGATACAGTAATTCCCCGACTTATGACTAGCAACGCCATCTATCAAGAGCCATTTTAAACACAATATATGGCGTTCTTTGTAAGCTGATGGACAGATGGTAGTGGCGTCACCATTTTGTTTGTTTCTACAGTAGCCCCATGGCTTCTCTGGTGCTGACTGACAGCTGATAAACACATGTTTTTGCAGATCTGGTTCAGCGAAGGGATACGTAATTTGGTCTGGTAACTTTTTAAAGCTGTCGGCTGTTAGCTGTGAGCTGTCAGTCAGCACCAAAGAAGCCATGGGGCTACTGTAGCTTAAGCGCAGGCTACATTTTCTAAAAGTTTTATTTTTAAACGCTTACATTGTTTATTATCCAGTAAAATGAACATTGAATGTGCCTATTTAAGCAACATTTTAAATGCGCAGTTTTTCAAATTGCGTGGAAACCTTTGAATTAAACTAATAGCGTGAGCCAAAGATACTTATAGTTGACCCCTTCAACACACGGACTTACTCCTAGGTTTTATGGTTCGAGCCCCGCTGGTGTCACCGTCTGACCCCTTGACTCGCAACACCGGAAACTGGAGAGGGTAGAGCCAGTGTCGCCGCAAGTTACCGATAATTACCTGTATACAGAACACAGCCATGGCGAGGACACTGCTAGGACCGTCGTGTTTGTCCGCACTTTGAGGAGAGTCCTTCCCTCGCGTCCTTACAAACAGTAGTCGTCAGAGCTCACAGTCTGGAACACAAGACAGGGGGACAATAAACACGGGGGTTGGAAACTTCCCTCAACTTTAATCTTAATAACATATATTTTTAAAAGTTCAAGATAATTACTATAGCCCACCTTGGTGGCAACATGGTCTAAGTCGCTACTCTCGCAGTGGACTAGACTGCCGATAACGAGGCGATCGAGGTTCGAATTGCGGTAGGGTGTGCTGAGTTTTTTGACAACATTGTTTTACACTATCCCTCCACAAAAATGCGGGTACACTTCCTTAAAATATAACCTTTCTATAACCATAGATAAATATCCAAACATAAAGAAGAAGGAAAAGCAATGCCTAGTCCAGTGGTCGAGTTCCTCGCTACAGATTTATAGGTACTCCAAGGTTCGATCCTCGACGATTCCACAATGTTTCTGTAAAGGGCTCAAACTAAGCTTCGAGAGGACAAATGAGGGTGAAGTTTTGTAAACCGATTCGAAAACCTGGTCTCGAACTCACCAGACAGGCGACGTCGTTAGATATAAAAAATATAGGCTCTAACAAACGTTTGTCACTGCTGATTCTTATTTTCTCCCCTCCCCCCTCTGCGTCTTACTACCCATCCGGATTGTATGTATTTAAATAGAGTAAATTGGCAATGAATGAGTAAGGCAGATCTTAGAAAAATTGTACACGCATTTGCACGGAGAGTGGAAAGCTGCTTACGAGGGGGAGAAAAATCCATTGTCCATCCAACCAGGATTCAAACTTTGACCTGCACCAGTCATCGACAAACCAGACTAGCAACGAGCCCAACATTTTAGTCGACGTGATCAGTGGTTCCTACTTGAGAGAGTTTACCAATTTTACTGGGAAATATATTTTCACATACCTTCCAGGGTTCTTTTACCTTCCAAAATCGATAAGGGACCGACGGCTTTACTTCCCCTCCTAAGGAAGTTGTGCTACGGATTTGTATTGCTCAAGTAGAATCCGTTGACCCCAGCTGGGTTTGAATCCACGAACATCGGGTCCTGAGGCGAGCATTTAGACCCGAACCCTGACCTCCTCGTCCTCAGCAGTAGGGCCAGTACCCGTCTATCGCGAGAGTGACGCACTTGGAACCATGCGACCACCGAAGCGGGTAACACCCCTGTTGACGCAGTGGCTGGGACGTCTTCATAGCTCTTTACAGTAAATAATTCATCAACCAAATAGCTTTCAAACTAAAGAATGAACCGCGCGCGAACATTTTCAAGCTTCAACAAAAGTAAACCACGGTTTAAACCAGTGATGCAGTCGCGGAGGGCGGGGGGCTTGAGAAGGCGGCTAGGCCCCCTCCTACTTGACTCACATGGCATATATAGTCTTCACCCGATAAAACAGAACATGTTCAGGTTTGGGTTCGAACATAATATGCTGTAGTTTTTGTACAAATGCTATTAAACTACCCGTTTCGGTGACTGCATGGTGTAAGGTGCTACTCTCGCAATAAACTAGACGACGGGGGAAGAGTGTTTCAATCCCTGTTGAGTGTACTGAGGGCGATTTTCACTAAATAGTTTCCTACCCTTCTTCATATAAATGCGGCTACATTTTTGCACAAAGAGTAACGGGACATGTCACTACCACAGGAACAAAAAATCTTTGCACAAGAGACAAAATGTTACTTTTTGTCACTTCTCCTACATCACACCTATTTAACCAGTTCACATTCAGAATCAACGTATCATCTTGCCGATCCCACAACATTCCTAAGATAAAAGAAAGAGGGGCAGATTTTTCCTCCTCTTGCATGAATTGCCATCCTCTCAAATTATATCTGCCTTCAGATAAGACCTCACTGGATTGCTGGATAAAATGAGCTACTTATAATTTACCTACAATGCTCGTGACAGCGTTGTCTACATAGAAGCTCTGTAGAAGTCTCTTAGTGATCAGGGGATTTAAATGGGGGCTTTGTAAATATTTCCTCAAGTGATACTCCAAAACTGCCACCAAGAGGAAGGGAATACAAGTTAAACCGAATACCACTCTTGCGTGTCTGAAGGTCTCATAGATATTCTCAGTTCCATTCCACCTCATAAAACAGAGATAGTTCCTATCTTCTCCATGGATACTTGTCTGATGAAAAGCTTTTTCAATGTCTGCAACAATTCCTATTTTTCTCTCCCTGAATCTATGAAGGATATCCGGGATCAATTCAATTAGGTTGGGACTATCATACAAACAATCATTTGTAGAAGGAGCTCCAAACCACTTTGCTGAGGCATCAAATACAGGGCGCATGGGGTTGTCGCACTTGTTTCCTTAACGACAGCGCGATGAGGTAGATAGTGTCGGAAACTCCCATCCTCTGGAGCCGGTTCAATAATCTGGTTCCTTTTCCAATGAGTAAAAATATTACCATATTTCTCAGGTAGTCCAAGAATTTTTGATTTATTGTCGGTGTTTAATAGCCTATTCTCAACCATAACCTTATTGGATGTAAGAAAAGGCTGATTGTCCTTCCAAGACAAATTAACTTCATACCGGCTTTCGTCATTTATACACGCAGTTCATAGAAAAAGTTCAATTGTTACTACTTTAGCTTCATCCTTAGTTTTTCTTAAGACAGGATCATTGATGTCAAGTACATATAGCTCCCACAGGTTTTCCAAAGAAATATCTCTTATATAGAGAGAGGTAACAAGGTTGGTCGTAGCAGAATAATCACTGGAGACTGCTTTACCTATTATGGTCCATCAAAGCAGGGTTTCAATACAAACAAGACCGTGGCTTAGTCTACATGTTTGTCCTTTTTATTAACTTTCCAGCCATATCAGCTCCTATTAATACCTCAATGGGACCTTTAGTATAATTGATCTGTATTTTCTTGGCCTTAAGTTCTTTCAACCATGAACCCTTTTGAAAATAACGGTACCCTGTAGTCATTTGTTCTCCTAAGACTTCAAAATTGCATGCCTAAGGTTTCCCCAAACTTTCATAAAATATCCTATAGCATGAATGTCATCTTTCTTCATTAACTACACCACCGAACAGCGAATGTCGTAGTGTTTCAGTACAATGGAAAGGGTAACCTAACTTCTCTGATACTGATTCAAGAATATAAGATCTCTGACTACCGGTATCAAACATTGCCCTGGTCTCTACAACCGAGGTGCCTTGAACTATCCTAACCTTCAAAGTTTGTAAAATCACATTCGGTGAACCATTGTTACGCTCCTTTTCGTTGGGAATCAAAGCATGAGACTGAAGTTTCAAATTAGAAGCATCCCTTGAGTGCTTTTGAGTCTTGACCTATTAGAATGTTGTATATTTTACTACAGAAATCACATTTTAACCTAGTTCTGCACATTGTCTTTAAACAAAGAAAGCATGCTTTTTTATCCTTAAAAGGGGAGATTCTTTCCTTTAGAGTCAACTTCTTTGCTAAGAAGCAGTTGTCACTAACATGAGACCTATCACAAAATATACATGCTGCCAGAGGACTACACTCCACAAGAGCATCTGCTGAAGGTAATGTATCTTCATTGTAATTTTCATCATCTTTCTTCCTACCTTTTGACTTATCAGGGTTGGCAGTGATAGTACCTTTTTGTGGAGTTTTGACAGCAATCTTGATCCTCTCCTCCCCTTCTACTTCATTTTCCAGGAACTTCATCAAACTCTTTAGACGTTCTTATAACTCATTTTCTTTTCCTCAACCACTCCTCTCTCCTCTGCCAAGCGCGTAACATATCCGTAAGTCTCAAACATGATTCTATCATAGGGGACAACATCACAGAATTTACCTGAAGTTACCCTTAGACTCTTCAAAGCACTAAGGTGAGTTTAGATTTTATAATACAGGGAAGAAACATTAGGAACGCTATTGGCATTCATTAGTGGTAATAATTATCTAGTGTAAACCTCTACCAATAAAGAATCTTTACCAAAGCTATCCAGTGGCCGAGAAACTGTCGACAATATCACGGGCTTTGGGATTGGGTAGAGTTTCTTGAATAATATATTCATATTTGTCTGCATTATCTAACTCTTGACCCTCGTCAATCTTCTGAAAATGGTTCCAAAAATCCAACCAATATCGTAAATTTCCACTGAATTTTCTGAAGTCAATCTTTGGAAGTTAATGTTTACTTCTTAAATTATGGTTATTACTTACAGATGACTGAGCCTCATTTTCATGTTCTTTTTCCGAACTGCTTGGACATGGAACTTACGTTTGTAGTCGTCCACTACCTCTACCTCATTGATCAGGTTTTATTCGGTCGCCTCTGTCACTATGAGGTGTTGGAAGATCTCCTGATCCAAACTGTGTAAGAGGTTAGCCTTTTCTTCCAGAAACGTATAATTTCCTTGTATCGTGATTATATCCATGTCTTCCATTTCTAGCAACGCTTTTAGGGAAGTTGTTCCTTTTGTAACAGTTCTGCGATATACACAACGTTTCCTGGTCAAACTGTTAATATCACTCATTTTTCCGACTGAATCCTGTCACGATCGCCAGATGCTATGAATAAATTGATAAGGAAAAATGAATACAGGAACATCAAAATACAGAGAACATAAAACATTATTCCCTATCAAATGTAATACTATCGACCATTTTAACAGTAAATAAATGGTACGGAATTCTGCACGGAATTTCTCGCTCTATTGTTTAAAAATGGATATATTTACTCAAAACTAAAAAAAAATTGTGAGTCCTGTTTTAAAAGTTTATAATTTTATTTTTAAAGAATTAATGTCCTCATTTGTATGTTTGGACCGATAAAAAAGATCTATATTGGATCTACAAGGGTCAACACTTCATATTAAAATTTCAACTTCCTGTTCAAATTTTCGACATTTTATTTGATGTTTCACATCTTCATGTCATCGCATTGCTATTGAATTCTTCATTTATAAATTTTGACCAATAAAAAAATGTAAATATTGACTATTGAGTCTAAAATGGAGATAGATCATTGTTGTACAAATATTTCTTCTAATATGTTTAAGGAAAAATAACAAACTTTTTGAGAGACTTCCTTATATTTAATTACTCTATGGTATTGGAGAATTATTGCGTCGATACTTTACCATCTCTTAACAACTAAAGCTCACAAAAATGTATTAATATATTTGCCAATATATAAGAAACTGTTGGTTTTATAAAAATATATTTCATATAAAAGTTTTTTTATTTTTAATAATACTATAATTTTGAAATGAAGAATTATTAAGTATCTCAAATAGTTGCAGAGATACGGAAGTTTCTGCTTCTGTAAAGTACCCTAAAAGTCATTTTCATGGTAAAATGAAAATAGCCAGTTTATCTACAATCTTAATCAACGACTAGATACGAATTGTAATCAAAATCATTAGAGCCGATTTTGAGAAAATCGAGCCTTTATATTTTCGCCCTTTAGTAAACTACTCTTAATTTTAAGTTTAAAGAGATACACAAACAGACAGCATTGCAAAGACCACTTTTTAAGGTTCGGGGGTCATAAGACGTCGACATCCATCAACATTTCAGGTTAGATTTTTTTCTTTTCTTTTACGGTTGCAATACTTTACCTTTTGTGTTCGAAAAGTTAAAAATATATATATATTTGTGTATACCTTGAAAGTTATTGGTTTTATAAAAATATGCTTAAAATAAAATATTTGTAGTATAAACAGACCTACATATTTTTAATGATAATTTCATATTTCAAATAGTTTAGGAGATATTATAAAATAAGATAATTTATGCATCAAACCGGTGCCCTTAAAGTCATTTTGCCGAAATATTTAGAGTAGCCATTTTGTCTATAATATCTATAAATGATATCTAATCAAAATCGTTGGAGCCGATTTTGAGAAAATCTACTTTTTCTCTGTTTGCCCTTCAGTAAACTACCCTTAATTTTATGTTTAAATATCCCATTCAAAAAAAACTCTGGGCAACCCTATGAAAGCCCTAGATACCAAGTTTTAGCCTGATCGGTAAAATAGTTTAGGCTCTAGTTGGAGGTACAAACAGACGGAAAGTCAAAAACAACTTTTTCGGATTCAGGGGGGCATGAAACTTCGAGATTCATCAAAATCAAATTGTAGGGTTAAAACAGTTGTTGCACATACATGACACCGATGGGAGAAATGAGTGAGCTTGGTTTGTTGTAATTGGTTTATCTTAAAGCAATAAGCAAAATCTTAGATTCACTGATTGCATGAAAAATATTGTATTTCACGTCTGGTTGGGATTCAGTGAATCTCCTCATGTTTTCCACTATTGTAGCTGCTTTATCTTTCACTCTGCTTCATTAACTAACTTTATTAGACATTCTTGCCGTATTGTGTATGGGGTGATTTAATGAAGATTGTTATTATTATTATTATTATTATTAGCACCGCGTCTTACTACCCGTTCGGGTTATACGCACCTACGCTAATGTGTAATGGTAGGGTGATTGTGAGATGAAATGAAGGACCTACAGTTTAACGTGGAATCCGAACCACGGTGGAGGCCTGGCATTCCCCACATTCACAAGATGTCTTGTCAGAGGTGAAGGAAGGGTTTGGTAATCAGATAAATCTTTGCCGGGACCGAGGATTGAACCCCGGCCACCAGCATAGATGTCTGACACCTTAACCACTAGACCACCAGGTCACCCGATTATTGTTACTTGAAAAAATTAGCAATGTTCTGTATGGACTTAGAACTATACAAATATTATCTTCTAATATTCCAATTAAATGTTACTTTTTACCGTGTAACAGGAGCTTCATGGGTGAACCTGTCGGGTTAAAATTAGCCAGATCCTACCGTATATATTCTACTTGGAAGAATATCATACGCTGATCGAGAATATAAATTTATTTTGGACGACCCTGACATCTTGGTAAAAGGGCAGGTTTTTATTATTTAAAAAAAAAAGGACATTGTTTACTCCTCGAGCTGCGCCTCTGGAACAATCCTTCATTGTTCCTTTCCCCGTCCCTCCCCCAAGCGGGAGGGTGAAGAATAGAAATAATACAGACCCGCTGTTCTAGCTTCATCAAACTAAAAGCAAATCGGAACCAAACAAAGAAAAGGGGAAACAGTCAAACAAATCGAAAGATTCTTGAACACGAGACTTTGATTTCTGTTCCAATATATATTATTTTCAATTTACTCGTGGTATTCAACGTGCACTTGTTCAGCACACGACTAACAAACTAGCTTAGTTCTAGAACAGTCGCTAGGACGTAGAGAGGCAAAACTCAATCCCACCAATGATAATTTGTTCGGCCATACCGGGAATCGAGCCAGAAATATTTGAAATCTATACAAATAGGCTCTGGGCACACGGCCTGAACATAAAGCCCATTATATATGTGTTTTTCTGGTGAGGCCAAGGGGGAGGTCAGGGTACAAATCCCTGCTGGGTGTCTCCAGAGTGTTTTTTATTTACTAAACGGTTTCCCCAAACTTTATTCGCACTAATGCTGATAAATTTCTTCGAAATTCTACCTTAGTCACCTTTATATTAGCAACGTAATTAGATGTGTGTACACCCACCTCGTTTGTCCGAGCTCTCTAAAGGCGCCACTCGCAACATACAGAAGTATCAATTGATGGAATATCGGGGTTCGAATCCCGGACTCGTGTACTAAGGGTGGATTATCCTAAATGGTTTTTCACTCTCCCTACACGCAAATGCGGGTATTCTTCCTATAAAATTAACCTTCTTTATCACAAACCCATTGTCATAATCCATTCAAATGCGTATAACCCGGGCGGGTAGTAAGACACGGTGCTAATAAATAAATGGGTATAGCCCGGATGGGTAGTAAGATATGGTGCTAATAAATAAATGGGTATAGCCCGGGCGGGTAGTAAGACATGGTGCTAATAAATAAATGGGTATAACCCGGACGGGTAGTAAGACACGGTGCTAATAAATAAATGGGTATAGCCCGGACGGGTAGTAAGATATGGTGCTAATAAAAAAGTCACTTATCTAATCGCTGAGGTAACGTACGATTCAAATAAATGGATTACAGTAAAAACCGTAGATAGGAATAAAGTAAAGAACATTAAGTGCTCTAGTTAAATGACGCTAATATCGCGGCAATCATATGATAGGAGGGATTATAAAGAGAACACGTGTAGATTTGATTATGCATTCAATTAACATTTATGACCGTTTGAAAATGATGTTGAGAGGATGAGTGTGGATTGAGTGACGAAGCAAATAATATATGAAGGTAGAGTATGTGGATCAAAAGGAAGGGGTGGCCATGTAAGACGGTGCAAAGTATTGTAGAGGAATGTGTGAAAAAGAAACATTAAGAGTTTTAAGAATAAAAGAGCATGTATGACTGTGTATGGATGTTCAAGCGAAGGGAGAATGCAAGGATAGGGAGGTAGGAAGAAAGTTAGTGAAGATGGATTAAGTACGGAGTTGTCTTTTTCAGCTATATGCACAGTATATTGCCTACCTCATAAGGGAATGGTGTAATTAGGTATGCAGTCAGATAGGCAGGCAGTCAGGCATGAGGTATGCAAAGAGGCAGAAAGGCAGGTAGGTATATTCGACTTTCGATTCCTACCAGAGGAGTGATATTAGCAGTGGTTTTACTATTATCTCTTCATATTAATGGATTTAAATAATCTCTTATGTTTAAGTACCCTTCCTAGCCTTACTCCTATAGATGATGATAATAATAATTATTTAATAATAATAATTATTATTATTATTAGCAGCAGCAGCAGCACCGCGTCTTACTACCCGTTCGGGTTATACGCACTTACGCTAATGTGTAATGGTAGGGTAATTGTGAGATGAAATGGAGAACCTACAGTTTAACGTGGAATCCGAACCACAGTGGTGGCCTGGAATTCCCCACATTCACAAGATGTCTTATCATAGGTGAAGGAAGGGTTTGGTAATCAGATAAATCTGTGCTGGGACTGAGGATTGAACCCCAAACCCCAGCACAGAGGTTCAACACCTTACCCCTAGACTACCAGGTCACCCTACTCCTATAGACTAATTCATTTGTCCTAGGAGCATTTAATGTGTATTTTCTGAGCACAATGTCAACATCATCAAATGACTTTCAAATTAGCTTATTAAAACAAACTTGACATCCTTGGCTGATAATTTAAAAATGATAAACTCTCGACGATGCCAGGAATTAATCTCAGCACCCCTAGTTCAGGAGAGAGGTCACAAATGACACTTCTGTTAAAATGTGTTAATGGTTACAAACTACAGAGCAGTCACTTTAGAAATCAATAGTTCTTGAAATTGCTTGTTTGTGAGATGGAGATGAATTCTGAACGTATCAAGATACTCCATCCTTACTTTTCTTCGGAATGTATTTTAACATCCAGTGAATTTATTCTGGCTATCCATTTCCTTACCTAAGCTAACATTATTAGGTGATTTATTTTTCTGTTATATTCTCTTAACTCCTAGATTAACGCATTGGCTGCAATAAAGACACCCTTGAGCACCACTTCATTTTCAAACATGGTTCAAAATAATTCCTTGCACTACCTTCTGTTATGAAAAATAAAAAAATTAGTAGATTGTGTGAAATATGAAATTATACTTGTCGACGAAGGACATAGCCCAGGGGTCTTCAACCTGCGGCCCGCTGTAACATTTTATTCGGCCCGCCACCTCATGAAAAATATAAAATTATTTCAAGAGGGGAAAAAATGACAATGTTGATTTTAATCTTACATAATTAAATAAGTATTTTTTTAAAGTTATTTTATAAACTATTTTTTCTCTACACGCGAAGAAAAATATTATGGGTTTGTAAAAATTTATTGTGAACTGGCATATGACTACTCTAGTAGACAAGGGAGAGAGAACTATTTCGGACATAGTCGGGAGTGTTCGGACATAGTCGGGAATGTTCGAGTTCGCCCCTTACCCCTGAGACACTCGGTACGGCCAGAGAAAAATAATAATTATATTAAGTGTTCCATTCTAATGTTGTTGGTAGAATATTGCGGCCTGTGAGCCAATAAAAGACAGAAACTTTGGTCCTTGGATGTAAAAAGGATGAACACCCCTGGGAGTATAGTGTTATATAAAACAAAAATGCTAGTTGGCTACAGATGACCCATATATCGCCATTGGACGCCCCTGCACTAATCCTGGATAATTAATGTTCTCTTTAACTCCTATCAGTTCTAAAGCAACAGTAATCGCATTATCTTTATAACTGAAACTCTTACATCAAATTCGTGAAACAGATCAACTAAATAAGACGAAGGAAACTTTAATAAATCATTGTAGATTGTTTATTCAGAGATACTAGGCAATAATCAACACGGCCAAAGCTGTAAAAGTTAATTCAAAACTATCTGTATTATATTTTATACGTTGGTAAATAGGGGATTTTTTTTCCTTGGGATTTGACTGCAAAAGATGTCGTTAGAAATAAAATGGTGCATACTTTCTCAATGTATTCAAGTTAGGAGAAACATTTTCAAAGATCGGCTATCAGTTAACTACCAAATATTTTTTTAGATGAACAAAATATTACAGCAATTTTTCAAAAATGTATGAGCTTTTAAAGATTAATTTTATATCTAGAATCAAAATTATGAATTGGCTTTGAGGTATGACCATAATGTCGTATACCTCAGGTATGGGAACTCGAGGTAGGGAACTAATGGATTGGTGTCAGCTCTAAATCCTTGATAGGAACCTCAAATCTCGAAGAAATACTCTGATGTTTAAGAGTGAAGACTGGTGTTCTTACACTTTTATTAATTAATAACAAAATTATATTACAAGTTCGTGGTTCACTTGAAAAGTAATCCAGACGATACTTCTACATACACTCAGTACGACAATTATAAAGAGCAAGAGCCCCGATTCCAATATATCCGGGGTTTATATACCTTCCTTGTTTATCTGTGTAAGTTTCTAGCTACGCAGTACAAATGGTGCAACCAACAGTTTTGAGAGGAGCATGTGACTGAGGTGATTCCCACTGTTTGTCTACTTTGGACTCAATAAATCATAATATTGTTTCTGACTAATGAAATACGTATAAAATGATTATATCATGTAGTTCTTAAATGACTATAGTCTGTATGACTTTAGCTTTACTTTAAATATAGTCTAACTCCATTTCGTAACACCTCTATTGTATTACGTCACTATTACAATAATTGTAATATTAATATATTAAATACCTTTATTTCACCTGTGGTATTATGATTATTGCTCTAAGGGGTTATAATACCTGACTAGCCCCCCCCTAGCTATATGACAATAACATCTAAATAATCAAGTTTTAACGAACTCCATCAAATAGTTTCGGTTGTAGATATACATAGAGAAATGCAGAATAGTAGTAAAGTCATTTTATTTTAATTCGTGGAGCCCCATAAAACGTCCATCCTAATACAGAAGTTGAAAATTTTCACGATTACAATTTTTTTTTTCTAAACAAGAAAGTAGAAATATTCATTAATCCTTTCAAGTTTTTGCAGATTGGAAATTAATGGGATCACCTCCCTTTGTGACGTCAGTATGGTTATTGTGGGGATGTAGGGGACGCCAGAAAGGGTCAGTGCTTTTGCAGTTTTTACACCAAAACAATTTTTTTAGTAAAAATTAATAACATATTGCTCCAGTACAAACCAAGAGTTTAATTTTCTTCACATGGTGATATCAACCGTTACTGAATCTTTGTCAAGGATATCCTGGAATTTAATGACCACTTTTTCTCTTTATTCAAAAAGTTTGTCATCCAATGCCGTTATGTTCATGAAAGATATTCAACAACTGTTGGTATGACCGTGTGTACAAAAATTAAACTGCTCGGTCGGTATAACTTAATTGCGTGCTCACGTCATGAAGTTAAAAAAAAAGGAAAAAAAATAGAGAGACTTGATCGTTTTTTGAAGCACAAACGAAATCAACACACACCAAGAGCACGTTTCTTATTTGTGTCATTATTATTAGCACCGCATCTTACTACCTTTTATTTGTAAAAAGATAAGTTAAACATGTTTTGTAATTAGTTTGTTTCTCAGCTCGTTATTCTGTTTTAAATATGGTTTGTTAATTATTTGAGTGCGCGTGCGCCTGGAACCAAACAAGAGAGGAAAATAGACAAGTTGAGAACAAAATGATCGTGATTATTCATAGTGTTGAGAAAAATTGTTTCGTATGGAGAAAGTATTGTAATCTTGACAGTGTTCGATCTCGAGATTGTGATGGAGGTTTAAGTTTTACTGAAAATTGTGGGATTTACAAATTATTGTCCACCTCTATGTCTGTCTGTCTTCCTGGTGTTACATACGAAACTGTTCCATGAATTTCGTTCAAATTTGATATACGAGATGTTACGTATATGGTCACACCTCAAAGCTAAAGCGCCATTTTGATTCCAGCCATAAATTTAAAGGTATTTTACTAAAAATGATTTTGGAAAGTTCAAAACTGTATTTTTATAGAATGGCTCTAATGGCTATCCGGGGAATGTGAAGGAGGGGGGTCCCAGATTTCACATGTAAAATGAGGAAATACTTATTTTTCAATATACAATTAATTTGAGTTTATATTAATAATTATTTACTATTTTTTATTTGTGATTTTAGAAAAAAAATTCTATAACAATTTTGTTCAAAATCTACAACCAAATAACGTTTAATTTTTTTACACATTTTTTTTTTAATTTCAGAGAAAAAGTGTGATTTACTGAGAACATATTTTTGAAGTTGTCGCCCTTAACTACAAGAGTTTATTGACAAAATTATCTCCGATTGTGCAAGAGTGCCATCTCAGGACATTTGATAAATGTTACTTTTAAACCGGGGATTAGTAACGGCTTAATCTAATTACCCCCAATCCCCTTAGATTAAGCTTGGAGAGAGTACAGAAAAATTACCCGCCTTTGATCTTGGGGAACCGTTTATTTTTTTATTGCTATGTTTAGAACAAAAACTAGAGATAGGTGGAGAGAAGGGGCTTGTTCAAATAAAATACACTCACATTAGCATGGATAAATGTGATAGGAACATAGCAGGGATAAAACACATGCACCTGGTCAAGATTCGAAACCAAACCTATTTTTCGCAAACATTTTTGTATTTTAGTTAAGTGGCGCCTTGGACCACGTGACCATTAGTAAAAATTCGCTCAGTCCCTTTTTTTTATCCCCATGTCTTACTACCCGTTCGGGTTGTAAGCATTTGGGATGATGAGGGTTGAATTTAGAGGAAATATTCCCAGATTTGCGTGGAAGGAGGGTGAGAAACCATTTAGGAACTACACTCTCAGTAGACCCACCTGGGATTCGAGCCTTGATCTTTCCATCACCGGCGGTCCGGTCTAGTGCTCAGTTTAGTTGTTCGACCCTAAGCTCGGTCGTTGGCATGTCTGTCATTTCATTCAAGAGTCTCAGGTTCAATTACTGGCAGATATTTGCTGTGTTCCTTTGGTGCCAGTGTTCCTACGGTCTTTGAAGTCGGGCTCGTGACATATAGGTGTATGTGGCATCATTGTGCGCGTAACCTTCCTTCTCTACACAAATGTGGGGTGCATCTCTTTTAACTGTCATCTTTTACTAAGCCATTAAATAACCCTTGCTTTTATCCAAACTCTGAGATTCTATGAATGAGAGGTTATGCACCATCGTTCGTATATGGAGAGGATAGGGAACCTCAGAGCACCCGACCCGAGTTCGAGTCTCAGCTAAATATGAATCGGGCAAGTCTCAGCCAGTCGGTTGTGTAAAATTGTTCCGAAATAGGAAGCAGAAATTAAAGAGCTCTGTTACCACTAATAACATCCTGTTTCACGACTGCAGTTTATTATTCCGTTCACATTCTCCTCTAAACGCCGACTTCCCCGTTGCTACCCCCTGTTTGTAAAATATACATGGATATAACGGACGGTTGGTGTGATGCGGGGTGCGGGGGAGGACATCAAAAAGAATTTGATTACAAATAGTGAGGTTCTTGATTAGCACTGGTTGGAATCGAACCAGGGTGTACTAAGCTTGTAGTTAGCCAGGGCCTGTCTCACTTCCCAGATAACACTTAGCTTAGATAGTTATTACATCTCAAACCAGACATCGCATCATTTTGCTATTTTATGTATTGAAAAGCAATTATTTAAAAAGGGAAAACTTATTTTACTCGCCCCAATTTAGTTGGAAGAATGCATAAAACCACACTTCATTTAGATTTATAGTTCGATAAACACTTGTATCTAACAACTTGATAATCGGTCATGAGATGAGAAAGTAGATCTCGCCGGCATTCCTACAAAGCCATGACCCGCCTCGGTGGCGTAGTTGGCTAACGCGCTAGTCATGTTGAGCTCGACTGCTGAGGACGGGGAGATCGAGATTCGAATCTCAGTCGGATGAACTGGGGGTGGTTTTTTCCTAAATAGTTTTCCACTCTCCCTCTACGAAAATGCGGGTTCACTTCCTCTAATTCAACCTTCCAAATTCCTAATCCATTAGCGTAATTAGTGCTTAAGCCCGAACGGGTAGTAAGACGTGGTGCTAAATAATAAAATAATAATACAAAGCCATGATAAGTCAAACAGTGTGGAGGGGGGAATAAAAAGTTTGCCCAATCGGGATAGAACGCTGACCTTCTGGGCCAGAGTGAATAGTAAGAAACCAACGGAACTTTTGTTCGGGAGTCATCGACTATCCCCACCACACTCAATTTTTACAATAAAATAGAGGTATAGATGGCAGCAACACAGATGAAAGCGTGATATATTTTAGAGGTACAGAGGAAACATGGGTAAGTTACATTCCACACTTTTCAGGCCGTAAGGACCGCGGCAAACTCTTAACCGTTCGGGTTGTACGCCTATGTACTAATCACACTAGTGGTTTTAGGGAAGTTATGTTTATAGAAAGTGTTAGTTTTATTTATGAAAGAATAATAAAACTAACAGGTTATGGGTTCAGGACGCTGTATTAACGTTTTGGAAGAAGATAAA